>JARYHS010012964.1:36676-103888 GCA_031002005.1 Vandiemenella viatica | reverse complement strand
TTCCATTTCCCATCTCTTGTGCTGTTGGTGCTGTTGTCCCACTACTCAGCTTTATCTGCGGGAAGTCGATGTAACTTCCCGCGTCTGGTACTACAGTGGGCCGAAATATCGCCTTTTCTCTCTCGTATGTTGAGGCTGCTTGTGCATATGTTCTGTTGTTTAAGGTAGCTTCCGCTTCCCTTAGGGAAATGTTATTTCTAGTAGCAACTTCTTGAATATTTTTACGTCTATTGTATTCCGGGCATGTTCGGTCCGTGACATAGTGTGCTCCCCCACAGTAAAAGCAATGTCTTGAGTTATGCACTGTGTATCAGGGTGTGTCCCACCGCACTTAATGCAACGTGTTTGCCCCTGACATTGTTTACTAATATGTCCATACCTATAGCAGTTATAGCATATTTTAACCGACGGGAAGAAGGGTGTCACTTCACATCTCGCCCCGTGGATATTCACATACCTTGGGATAGTTTGGCTATCGAACGTTAATACACACGTTTGTAGGTTAATTATCCGTTTTTCTTTATTTTGTACCACTGTTTTGTTCATTCTCCGGGCATTAATAACCTTGACCGGCGATTGAACTTCTGCTACCAGTTTCTTCCATTGTAATACTTGATGTACTCCTCTTATTACCCCCTGTTTGTAAATTAGGTGGTTAGGGATATATATTTCTAAGTCCTTACCGATTTTTCCTGATGATTTTATTATGTTATTAGCAATATTTGCATTACCTACTTCAATCCTTAATCTGTTTCTACCCGAGTAGCTAATGTTCAAAATTTTCCCTTTTATTTCCGGGATTGATAAATGAAGCAACTTTCCCACAGACATTGGGTGGAGCTTACCAATACTATTATTCTTACTCTCGATAAAAAGAATAAATGGGCCATTGTCCCACTGCCTATAAAAACGATGAGGTCTACTGTTATTGTTATCAGATAGTGCCTGATTACTATTATGCCTTACACTCTGTTGCTGTTGTTCCGGAACTAGCCCCATGTTATTTCTTGTTGAGACGGATTCATAACTGAGGTCCGAACTGACAATTTTCCTCTTGTCTGCTACAAGTTCTTACACTTGGTTCTATCGGCCGCTTTCTAAAATTAGTGCCTTCCTTTTCGGCATTTTCCAAATTATATTCCATGCTTTCGCTCTCCACACACTTGCACTGACAGTACTTACTGCTTGAACCACTGCCGCTCCGACTGCAGCTACTCCAGTTGACACGTCTGCTGTCGTCGGGGGCGGAGTCGCTCCACCGCCTTCCCCATACTGGCCGCCAATCATTTCCACGCCGTAGGGAGGGTGCCCTCCGGTGGGTGATGAGGATGCACTGTATGGGCTGCCCTGTCTTCAAGCTGGTTTCTTTTCACTGGTTACGCAAAAACTTTCCATACCAAATTCACTCTAAACAGGAAACACAAGACACGTTCACTGAGCCAACGAGGAAGTGATCGCTTCGGCGACTCGCTACGAACTGAAATTTTACGTTCTACTTCTGTATAAAACAATTCGGTAAATTTTAAAAAATTTAGTAAGTTTTGAGTGCGTTGTAGGCAATGCTATGAGGTTTTACAATCTTAATAATCGTACAAATTTCAAATAGTGACAGAAATTTATATATTATAACTGAAGTTTGTTGTAAATTGGTTCATTATTAGTCAATTTAATCTGTTCGTGAGGTGTGTACAGACAGGTAAACCATGAACAGGTACGATAGTTGCTGAAAACCAAGAAATTTACTCAGTACTGTTTTTCAACACAGCCTCAGTACCACTTTAATGCACTGACGCCATATTTCTGATAGTTCGCTTATTCCTTGAGGGCAAAAATCTGTCTGATGATCAAGTTTCCGGACTTCGAGAAGGCTGTTCATTCTCCGATGATTCCCTGTCGTCTCTCAAAGATTTACACCATCTTTAGATGCTTTAGTCAGACAACATTTCTTCATCAGATTCTCTTTTTTGAATTTCAAGTATTACCGCACACCATAACTAGTTTGGTAGACACATGCAACATGTAATCACCAAAAAAATAATTTGTCAAATTACAATATTCTTGCTGAGCGAAGAACATATATTCCACTTACTTTTTGCAGGTTTCGCGTTGCTTCAATGATGGTGTTAATGCCAACGTTTCGGCACCCATTCTGACTCCTTACTCAGAGCTATTCCGGGCTGATTTATCGCCTGCTGACGGCTGGTTCCACCACCTCGTCGTTTTCCTGCACAATCAGTCCAAAATAACCATGAGGAAGGCCACAGGTTTGGTGCCGAAACGGTGACAGCAACATCATTAAAGCAGCTTTAAACCCGTAAAGGGTAAGTAGACTTTTACAAAACACGACGCCTGCTAAAAGGATAAACTTTTATACAAACAAATATATCCCTTTACCAAACTATGCTTGTAGACACCTGCAGTGGCGTAGCTAGGGGGGGGGGGCGGTGGGGGCGGTCCGCCCCGGGTGTCACCCGTTTGGGGGTGACACCCGAATTTCGAAAATAGTAATCGAAATTAGTGTGATATATTTTTTTTTTTTTTTAAATATAGACTTCTTTTATCCTTTGGGTCTACCTTTAATGTTTTGAATATTTGTTTTTAAAGTGATCTATCGCATCTTGAAATAAGATCCAGGGGGCTGTGCTCTTTCATTACAGTATAATTATTTGGAACATCGCGCGCTTTAACAAAGAGAGCACCGCTCTGTGGCTCCAACAATCACAGGAACTCGTTGTGGTTGCCGTCCGTCACTGTTTTTTGGTTTGTTAGAAGCGGCGGTGGATAAAATGTAAGTTTTCTTGTATAAAGAGAGGAAGGATTTATTATATATACCTAAAAATTTTAAAATCATGGTAATTAGACAGTTAAATTTTAAACCCTCGAAATTATTTCAAGAAAAATGTTAGATCTCATTCGCAAATGAAAAAAAAAAAGCAACCAAGCGCATGTCGGAACACACGTAGTCTAGGCTTCAAATTGTTTTGCTTATTTACAATTCTATTAGCTTTTTAGCTAAGAGTCACAAGTGCCTTGAAGTATTTTCTAGTAATTTTTTAATTTATCATCTGACATT
Organism: Vandiemenella viatica; assembly: GCA_031002005.1. Taxonomy (NCBI): domain Eukaryota; kingdom Metazoa; phylum Arthropoda; class Insecta; order Orthoptera; family Morabidae; genus Vandiemenella; species Vandiemenella viatica. Next base: position 100,815 of record JARYHS010012964.1, on the reverse strand, counting down.
TTCGTGATGTATAAATTGAGGACATTTCGCGTTATCCGATTTATACTCTGCGTCGATAGTGCACCTATACTCGACATAAAATCGTGTCATGTTCGAATTTTTGCAAATAAAATGATTCGTTTAACTAGCAATACTGTAAGGTTTCAAGTGTTCGTTGATGGTATCCTCTGTCGTTGGTATTCAGTTTTTGTAGGGCATGTGTTTAAAACAGTCGGAACCTAGCGAAATCGTAACATTAGTAAGCACTTTAACTCTAGGTTCATGTAAGTTTGCTATGCTTTCTACTGATCGAGAATATGCAAATATAATCGCGATGAAATAAATAAGTGCATGATTCTCTAATAATTTTCAATAATAAATTTACAGAAGATTTCTGTTATGGGTAACCTCTGTCGAATACACGTACCTAAATTCTTATGAGTTCCTTAAATCGACAGGGATGTCGAACTTCTGTTCCTGAACAAAAATTGAGCTTTAATCATAAACTGAACGAACATTCGAGCCGTTTACTTCTTTATTTGTACGCTACAGAGCGGTGCTGGAAATCTAAAATTTACATGTGGAGACGGTCTTCAGTAAATACAATTTCATATTTAGGAGTCTGTAGCTACGTATTTCTTAGGCTGGTAGTAAAACACTAGTTAAGTACTTCATGAAAAAAAGGGCAGATATCGCAAAGACATGTTCTTTTATTACCTGACCCGTTGTTTTTTTTAAATACGTTTAATTATGTTTATATATATATATTCTTCTATTTTTATGAAGGAACTTAATGCAGAGTTGCTTCTCTGACTATACAATATCCTCCAGGGTGTCACAATTTGTGGGACCCGGATCCTGGGTTTGCACCAATGGGACCCCATCTGGGTCTGGAATTGCTTCTACTTGGATCCAGCCACTTCAGTTAACTTTCTTCTCAATATCCCTTGGTCCTGCAAATACTGAGATTGCGAAGTCATTTAAATACAGCCTATGTTAACGTTTCAATGACAAATGGGTAGCTTTCGACTTGTTTAAATTTGTAGCGGAATCTTATGGTCACCCAATAGTTACACTGGCGGAAATTAAAATCACAACATTCATACATGAATTTTAGGAAATTGAAGATGTATCCAGGGCCATACCTAGAAGAAAATGATAACAAATGGAAATGGATCAGGCTAACCTTTAGATACAGTTGTCAATGAGAAATGCGCCCAACTTGAGCACCAATACATTCGTGGATCCTTACCGGCATTGACTCAACAAGTGTTCGAATGTCTTCTTGGTGTATGTCTCATTACGCCTGCATGTCTTTTGCAGTCAGTTGTTGCACATTTTGTGCTGGGTGACCATGTGATCTAATGTGTCTAGTCCTGGTATCCTTGAAATGCTCTATTGGGGACAAATCTATCCAAATTGTGATCGAAACTCCTTGCAAGGCTTGTGTGACAATGGCCGCAGTATGAGGACGGGCACTGTCTTGTTGGAAAATGCGATTTGGATGGTGAACATGAAGGGTATCACAATAAGAAGTAGTACCCCGTCCACATAGTGATGGGCTTTTCATTGCCTTCAACAACAACCGACTCAGTCATGCCGTCGAAACTGATTGCCGCCAAAACATGACACCAGTGGCTAGAGGTGGGCAAAGTGACTCACTAAAAAGAGCGGTGTTCATTTGATCATTCTACGAAAAGAACTAGTTCTTTTGAACGATTCACTAGCTCAGTTTTATTTGAGACCTTTTTTTTTGGTCTCACCCCTTAGAATCCGGTTACACCCCCACTTTACGATGAAATACCCCCCTTAAATCAACTTTGATGCAATTAGTATACCTTTTTCTTTTAGTTCTGCCGTCCAAAAAACCTCACATGAACCAGCTCTTCTTGATCTTCGGAATTAGCCGACTTATGACCGACTCACCTAGAAGAACTACCGTTCACTTTTAGTGAGCGACTGCTCACTCGCTCTCTTTTAAAAGAACTGATTCACTCGCGAACGACCCATCTCTACCAGTGGCTGCACTTGCGTGACATTCTGAAATCACAGCAGGTAAGTCGTTTCTCCACTACACCTGCGAACATGTCATCGCTTATCACTTTGCCACAGACAGAATCGAGACTCGTCTCTAAACACAAATGTACGCCATTCACATGTCCATTTGTGTATCGCATTGCACCAGGTTAGATGATGCTGGCAATGAAATTAGATTAATGGGACACATTGCACACGGGCCAGAGAGTGTAACCCACATTCAAGCGATTAGTTTACAATCGTCCCGGGGGGGGGGGGGGGGTGACTATCTGTAAACACTGCTTGGATCTAGCCTGCAGTCAACCATCTGCCAGCAACAGCCACCCACACCATTTGGCGGGCTTCATGTGCCTGTTATCCATCTGTATGGACCCATGCCTTCTCTAGGAGTATTGGAGCCTTCTTTCATCCACTGTGTAACACGTCTGTATACTGACATTGCACTACGGACAATCGTTCGGGAGATTTAACGATATGTTGCACTCTTTAAAAAACACGTCCTCTCTCACAGTTAGACATTTGGGTGTAGAGTTGTTACTCTTCGCCTTGGCCAACAAAAACTTGTGGACCACAAAGTGTCACGTTACACCACACTGTTCACCACTTATACGCTAAAAAATATATATATATAAAAAATAAAAATATATATAATTCTCATACATTTTATTACATATAAAACTTTAAATTTTTAATTATTCAATACTCTTCATGCGGGTATACTTGGGGCCAAATTTCATTCATTTATCACAATTTGCGTCAGTTTGTATATCAATTGCTAAGTGTAAAAGGTCGAGCTGCACTTTGGCTGTACTGGTCTGTACCGTCACCGCAACAACAGTCGGCTGAGTGATGGCTCGCCCCCTCGCGTCCACACTTTTCCGTAGCTCGTCCGTGTTCCTACTCGGTCTTTGTCTCCTTTAACGTTTTCAAGTGATTTTTTCAGGGAATCAGTGTTGGGGATAACAGGTAGGTTTGACACACTACTTTATTATAGAGTACTGTACTTAATTTTTCACAGTTTTGGTACCAAAGTACATTAAAATACTTTTTTACCTCACTCACGTAATCACCTAACTGGTTGATCTTTTATGTACAAAAATAGTATCCCAACGCAGTATTAACAGTATCAACGCATTCTCAATGAAATGTCAATCATTTCGCCTTTGACGTGTTTGTTTTGTCTGAGGTTCTTTTTGATTCACTCAGTATTTTTTGTTAGTGAAGAACGAGATTATAACATATTTTAATATAAATATAGGTATTAAAGATTTTGTATAGTAAAAATAATAATTTCATGTTATCTCGGAGTTCTAGTCACAGAGTTTCTTATTGGGAAACTCGCAGTGCACCTACATCGTAGTCACTTAACTTGAAAAGAAGACCTACAGATTAACATGAAATTCGAACCACCGAGCGTCATTTGCATTAACAGATAAAAGCTTTGCCGGTGGTAAATGTCAATTTTAAAGCCCACAAAAATTACAGTCGAGACCGGGATTTGAACTGGGACTTTCAGTTTCCAAATCGCACACAGTAACCATTTGAGTCACCAGTCCGAATATAGATGTAATGAAAAATAAGTTTTCAAACATGATAAAATAAACATTTTTTCCATACCATCTATTTTTGCTATTAAAAGACACAAATCCACTTTTATGTGTTTGAATACATATTTTTCAGTGCTTCTAGATTAGTCTAGCGTCTGGTTACGGCGTGCGATTCGGGTGTGACAGGTTCGGTTACAAATGCGGATCTCGGCTGCAATTTTTGTGGGTCTCAAAATTGATGTTCAACTCTGGAAAAGTTTTGATTTTTTTAATGCGAAGATGCTAGGACTCTTCCTACATTTTACGAACATCTGATGAACATGGATGAAAAAAAATGCTTTTTTTTTTAAGGCAAATGATAATATGTAAACAGCATTTAGTCGTAAGAGAAGGGAAATTCCCGAACTCTCTCTATGCGCTTCTATACACCCAGCAGGCCGACACTGGTCCACACCGTCAAAACATAAACCAATCCAATGATGGCCGAGTGTCGGACTGAGGCCCGATCTTCATAGGAGTTAAAATTAATTTACTTTCGATCACCGGTGAGCAACACGTGGTTAAAACCTTGCGATATTGACTATTGAACATGAAGTAACTAAAATTGATAATTTTGAAGATGTGATTTACGAGTTTGCAGCTAAAAAGAGGAGATTGCGAAAGCAATTGTTTTTGTTTATTTGTGTATTTTTTAAATGATGTTAATATTACAATTTATGAACTATAATTTTTAATAACAATAAATGATTATTTAATTATATTTTATTAATATCATATTTTACACTTACAAGATATTAATTATATTTTATTTTATTTTGAATTTAAGTATTCAAGGGGTGACACCATCGATAACCGCCCCGGGTGTCACCCACGCTAGCTACGCCACTGGACACCTGCAAGAAGAAGCTGAAACGTGTTCGAAATTAAAGAAAATTATCAGAAGAATTAGGTTGGGGTGTGTAAAAAAATTTTAGAGACGTAAAGCAGTTAAAAAAGAATTTTAAAAAATATTTATCAAGCAAATGCGAGAAAAAAATCTCTTTCCGCCGTTTGTTATGGTTTGGTCTAGGGGTGTCCACTTAAAAAGTACATCGATGTTTCTATTCGATGTAATACATCGGAACCCTACATCGATGTTTTTTCGATGCATCGCTTAAAAACATCGATTTTTTTAACATCGAATACTTTTATGTTTTTCTTAGCTCAACAAATACAAACCAACAATATTCGTCGGCTAATGTCGTTTATCTCTTACCTGTTCCTTTAAAATCGCCAAAACAAAATGTGACAATAGTTTGATATTAGCCATTTCCAATTGAACGCAGATAGTTCGTTGTCTTTCGTTTGGCTCGTGTGAACACAGAATAGCGCTATACGAGTAATGTAGTGCTGTAGCTGTAATCATGTTTCATTTTATGGTTTTGTTTGTTTGTGGCTTAACGCCCTGTCGACGTCGAGGTCATTAGACGCGGGAAAGGTTTAGGGGCAAGGAACGGGAAGGAATTCTGCAAAGACCTTTTGAAGGAAGCATCCCGGTATTCTCCTGGAGGGGTTTGGGGAAACCGTGGAAAAACTAAGTTTGGATGTCCGGACGGGGATTCGAACGCGTATCCTCCCGAATGCTAGGCCAGAGCGTTACCGTTCACCCAACATTTAAAAAATTAATTTTATGACACTGTATTTTTTGGTTAAGTAGTGCTTTTTACGTGAAATAGAGACTACAGACTAACTGAAATATTTTATTACGATACCGAACCATTACAATAAAAAATAAAAAACATTAAGTACTAAATTCTAAATCTGCCTAAAAATATTAATTTTAAGTATTTAACCACTTAAAACCAATGGTGTTTAGGCAAACGTTGCAGAAACAAAAACTAAAGTTTATTCAATCGTTTTCCTTTCTGATCCTTTGCTGATTGACTATTTGAGCAGCCATCGAAAATAAACGTTCGGATGCAACAGAAGCCCCGACAATAGTCAATCAGATGTTTCCACAACCCGATTTATATCTAAATATTATAGAGTATCACGCAGGTATCACTTAGTTTTTTCAGAGTAATAATATATTATTTTTAATCACAGCAAACACCGGCAAACAGTAGGATTAAGAAACTGATTTTATCCATTCACTCATACGAAGAGTTAAATTCATCTTCACCGCTATTGCTCACTGGTGTCACCACATGTTAATGACTGTTACTTCAAACTGAAATAATTTAAATTAATCTTGAATAAATTTAGTAATATTAACATTTATTTCTATTATTTTTGTCATTATCAGCCAGAGTTAATTTAATTTAATTGCAATGGAGCACAGCCTCCGGTGGCAATTTCCCTACACACCCATCTTCCCCCTATCCTGCACCTACCAACATTTGCCCTCTACAAATTTTATCTTTAAATTCTTTCAAAGTTTTCGGTAAATTATTCATCATTTCTCTTGGTAACTCATTCCAATCCCTGACATCCTAATCTAAAAAAGAGAATCTTCCCACACCCTTGTGCCTGAAATCGAGTGCCAGCTTGTGGTCATGGTCATCTTTTCCCTTCCATTAACTACTTTTCATACCTATTGCAATATCTTTCCATGCCTCATCGCCAGTATATGCCCTGTACACTCCTCCTGTCTTGCAATGAATCCCATTTCAGCTCCTTTATTATATCCGTCACTGATTGCATTCGGCGATAATTTCCAGAAACAAATCTAGCAGCCCTTCTTTGCACCCTCTCCAACTCCTGTATTTGATACGTAAAATGAGGGTCCCATACTACACTACCATATTCGAGCAATGGTCTCACCAAAGTTTTGTAACCCAGTTCCTATACTTCTCCCGTACATCCCCTCATCACTCTCTCCAACAAGTGCAGAACTTTGAAACCTTTTCCTACCACCTGTCCAATGTGTCCAGCCCAGTTAAGCTTGTTATCAAAAGTAATGCCAAGATATTTACATTTCAAGTCTTCAGCAAGCAATTCTTTCCCCACCTTATATTCATAATTAACCTTTTGTTTTTTATTTGTGTATCTAATAAGCTGACTCTTCTTTGCATTTATCTTCATCCCATGTTTACCAACCCAACTAGATACCCTGTCCAGATCACCCTGCAACTGTTTACAATCCTCTATCGTTTTGATTCTTTTATACAGCATTATGTCATCTGCAAACAATCTAATTTCAGATAGTAGTCCAAATTTGTTTCAATTGATTCGATGTTTTTATTAAAAAAAATCGATGCATCGAATAGAACAAATCTTTGTCAGAACATCGAACCAATCCGATGTATCGTAAGGGAAACATCGAATCGATACGATGCATCGATGTTTAGTGCATATCCCTAGTTTGGCCGCACTTTGTCGTCGAGTAGCGGCTGAGTGTTGTTCGGACCGTTTGGCGTAGTTGTTGCGGGCGCAGTCGATCCTGCGTCCACTTAGCGTCACGACGCCCTGGGGACGCATTGGGCGCCGCGCTAACCACCGACGCCAATCCGCACTGGTAATTGCGTTATACATCTCAGCGCGACTGCCAAACGCAGCGTCACCCGACACCTGCTATCACCACGCTCAAACGCAACAATAAAGACGCAATCATTTTTCCGTCTCTGAGTTGTTTATACTTCCTCTACGTAAATTAAATTTCTTAAAACATTCCAGCCTTTCCCACTCGTTTTCAACGGCGGACCTCCTAGAGACTAACCACGGGCCCCTTAATAAAGAATGTGCAGGAAAAGTAGGATTACAAATCTCGTTCGAGAAAACTGAATTCATATGTTCAAAGACAGAGATAGCAAGTCTGAGAACAAAATACGGTAAAATCAACAGGGTCCCATACTTTAAATACCTCGAAGAATTCATCGAACAGACAGGCCTTGAGAAAATCTCACAGCAAAATCGCCTCCAAAAAGTAAAAAAAGCATTAGGATTACTCCAAAATCTCTACAACAAAAGATCTATGTCAAGACAGACGAAAATTCGGCGTTACAACACAGTCATAAAACCAACTGTCCTCTATGCAAGTGAAACATTAACACTTAACAGAAAACATGACCGTGAAGAAATTAAAAAAGTAGAGAGAAAAAATCATTAGAAAAATTCTAGGAGCAAGACTCACTAAAGATGGTTACAGACTACAGTCAATCAGAACAACAGAAAAGTTTTCAAACATCTAAACTGCCATCAAGAAAAGGCGAATGAAATTCTTTGGTCACCTTAAGAGATTACCAGAAAGTCGATTGACAAAAAAGATAATAGATTGTGTAAGTTCACTTAAAAATCCAACACCTTGGCTGAATGAAATTCGAAAGGATCTTAAAAGTGCAAGAATAGGAGCAACAGACATCTTAGAAAGAGACATCTTCAGACACAAAGTAGACAAACGGGAAGTTATAACTGAGCAACCAAAACAAAAAAAATATAGACCAAAGTGGTCGGAAGAACGCAAACAAGCTTTCTCGGAAAGAATGAAAGCCTAGTGGAACAATAAGAAGAACTCGAAGAAAAGTTGATTCGGTGATCTGCTTACTGTCTTCCATCTATTGGGAGAATTTGCCAATAATAATAATAATTGGAAACTGGCTATTCTAAAACTGTCATTTAATAACTCGACTCAGATCTGACACATTGTGGCCAGGATTCGCGTATTCTCACGCCTCCATTTATGTTTTCGTAATGATTAATTTTGTTTTTATTTTGTCCGCAGACCACAGGTAGGGAAGCGCTGAACTATTCAAATGATCACATAGTTTCACACGTTATTAAGTCGACGATATAGTCTCATAGATATATGAATTGTTATTGCTCAGTTGGAAGCATGGGAAGATAATAACTTCTCAGAGTGGATAGGTGGACGATAAAATACTATTCATATTTCTTACAACTGTAATACATTATTTAAGGGTTCTCTACGAAGATGACCGAGACAATTTCAGAAACGAAGCGCCTGCGCTGTTAGACAGAAACTAGTAAACTTCTCTCACAAAGGAAGCCGCCAGAATGTTTTGCGAATTAGCTACGATTGCCATTTAAAACTAAGTGGCTAAAGCAAGGCTAGTGTTGTAAAAAAACTGTTTTTTTTCTGACTTGAAAAAAAACATGAAAAAAACTATGAAAAAAAAACACATTTTTTTTTCTGGGACACGTTTTTTTATAACTACTAAATCTCACATTTGTAACGCATTAATCGTTTAATACGACAGTTTTAGAGTTTATACTAAGTACTTATTTTTTAAATCTACTATAATTTTTTGGTTCAGTAGAAAAGAAAATTACGAAAATATTGCCAACATTGACTGAAGTTTTCTTTTACCAACGGGGACTTCCCGAAGAGCCTAGGTTGCGCGAGAAGGAATCCCCGTTTCCCGTTGTTTGGATTGATACTCGCTATTTCAACTAGTGCTGCCAGTCCTGCGAATTTATCTGTAGACCTACTGAAATTTTTTAAAAAATTAGGAATTTTAAATTTATCTACGGCTTTTTGCCTCTTTTTATTACTTATTGTGCTTTCCTTATATTCGTATACTTGTTAAACTCTCAGCGTATAGTGATACTGAGTCATTAAATTGTCAGTAATTATGAATCGTTTCCTTGCAACCGTTGGCGTAAACCAACGATTGAAAAAGAAATAATGCTCCTATTTTGTATGATAACAGATTTAAAGTCAAACTTAAAGAACTTAATACAGAATTATCGGCGCAGTCTTTATGAACAGTGTGTAGTTTGTTCACAATTTAAAATTGAAATCTCAAAATCTTTTGCGTACAATACAAGAACAACCAGCAAAAGAAAATGTAACTGTTTCTGATGTTATGGATCTAGAGGAGACAGAAGAAGAAACAGAAAATCCCGACACAGAGTGAACTAATGTTGGTAGTGCTGATACTAGTGAATGTGGTACTGACATAGAAGATGAATAAAATTATGTTACCTACATGGATACATTTATGAATCATTATGTAATACATTATATGATTCAATAAGATTTAAAACACACATGTAAAATGTAAGTTCCATATATAAAACTATAATTTATGAAATATACTGTTTTCTGGGGGGAAAAAACAAGAGTGTTAGGTTTTTTTTTTCTTTTTTTTTCACAAAGTTGAAAAAAAATATTGTTTTTTTCAGTTTGCAACACTAATCACGGCGCACAGAATTAGTTAATATCGAATTTCTTTTATAATGCAGGTAGGTATATTTAATAGATAATGTAAAGATCACGGGGTTCCGATGGCTCCTGCCGCTTTCCACAGGATTCACGTAGGTAAAGCTCCACACTCCCGTTAAAACATTCGGCACTACAATGGATGCGCCAGGCTCCGGCCAATTTTTATCTTTTCACGTAGTAGCAGGCTGAGTGGACTTAAGGAGCCGTTCCGGATGTTCAGCTCCGAGGAAAGATCCTCTTTTCCGTCTGGGATCGAACCCCGGTCGCCCGGTTTGCAGTTAGGCACTCCACCACCTGAGATATGCGGCCGCCCATCTAATACGGACACAATGCACAGGAGAAGTTTAAAGTTTATGGACATCTTATGAGATGAGTGAGAGTAGGTAGACAAAAAGAATTTACTACATCACTAAATCCAAATATGAGTATTTTCAGAGTACGCGGCGAAAATCGGACCGTTTCTGATATATATTCGTGCTGCTTGCTACAGTCATTATGAAACCGTCTCAGAGTTTAATCGTAGATTCGTCTGGAATACTCTGGTGGACAGACGACGTAGGTTTCGTTTGAACTTATTGGTAAACATGCGTACACCAACTTTCACTTGCGGGTGCGATAAAATACTTCGCACACCAACCTGTTTCAGTCGCAATGACAGGAGTGATAAAGATTACAGAATTAAGATGCAGCAATGATGCTTTTATGAATTCTTTCTTCCGTCGTACTATTCAGGATTGGAATGTACGGAGCAGAGATTAATTTTGGTGCAAAGCATCCTCTGGCACCCACAATTTTGTGAATTTCCGAGTACATGATATGTAGATTTAGATGTACAGATTAATGGTGACAGCAAAATGGATTGAGGAGACAAGAAAAGATATGGAGGAAGCTACCGAGGGTGGTGGGTGAACGGTTAACGTTCTGGCCTCGCATTCGGGACTGCAGAGAAAAGAGGAATCGATAATGATACAAGACGACAGCACGCAAGTCCACCCTCAGAAACCAACTTCCCAGGGCGGCCCTTCCAAAACATCGATAACTACAATAGCTACATTAAAGTTTAACCATAAAGTCTATAAGAGCTATAATATAGGCCTTACTAGCTTTGCAGCCCGTATAAATAAACTTCACGCCTGTTGGAGAGAGTAACTCCAGCCTAAGGATTGCAATCCCGCAGTGTTTTCAATCCCGCAGGATTGGCGCAAACAGTTTTTTAACGCTTATAATTAAAACATAGTTACTTAAAACGTTAATAAATTAAATAATAATTAAATTAATAAACCAATTTTAAAGTTAAATGATAAAAATTAATTGTTAGCAATATTTTAATTGGCAAGATGATATTAAAACTTTTTAGCAAGTCTTAAGTACATTTCGAGGTTTTACATGCCTTACAATACATCACATGAATTTAAAAACATGGTTTGCTTAGTGGCCAAGTTACCAGAGCTTTTTTTTAAAATTCTAAATAAACGTTCCATAACACCGAGAGAAAGCATTCCATTTCACAAAGTGAAGTGAGTATACTCTGTAAAGTGTAGACTTGGCTCAGAACAAGATCTCATAACTTTTTGTCACTGCACAAGCACGAGACTTGGCTTTTTTTTTTTTTTTTTTTACAAGTATTGTTTTTGTGGGATTCATTATTATATCTCCTGATTCCCTGATTGATCTTACAGTTGATTCAATGTTATTAAAGGAAACTACTCTCCAACACTTAAACTGTCAAGTATTTCAATTTTACCTATGTGGCGTAGCGACGTTTTAAGAGTGGAAATTATTACTTTTTAGTAATAATGGAGACTATCTCGGCGAATGATTGCAGTGAAGTTTTCATAGGTTGTATCTCCGGATTTCACACGTGAGGCAGACGGCGGAGGCAGCCGTCGAAGTATGGTGTTCCTATAACACAATTCGTCGATACACCCGTGAAAACTTCATTTTAACTTTTTTGCCTTTAGTCGAAATAATAACAAGGAGAAGAGGTATTAATCTATAGCCTGAGCGGCACATGTAAACAGGCGGCTTTCGTCAAAGAAACGCATTGAGGCAGTGGCCAAAACAGCAATAAGTCAAAGGATATACAATTGCCTTTTGACAGCTGCTAAATAAATAGGTATGCGATCTTTAAATTACGATAACATTAGTTTCCTATCAACGAATAATCAAATTTTCAGCCGCAAATAAGGAAATTGTCACAATAACTTTATCTGAAAATACAGAAAATGGGAATAATGAAACCGTGAATAACCGTGTAACTGTGTAGTTCAGATAATGTTTGCGACACATAAAAAATAATTATATAGTTAGAAATCGTACTAAATGCGCAACATAACTCAAATTACAGAAATGTGTATTCGAAAATGAATACGTAAAAGTGTATCTATTTACTTACGAATGACGAAGGTTGACGAAAACAAACGTTTGTTCACATGAGTCAAATACCAACTGCTCTGGTACAGGCAAACAGTGCAATACATCCGATAGAGACCGAGTGGGGCAGCGAGTCACGCACTGACACGCGTTTTATCCGCATTTTGCGGATTGCGGATCCGCTTAATTTTGTGCGGGATCCGCCAGACTGTCTAATGATACGGGTCCCGCAGGATTGCAATCCCTACTCCAGCCACAGGTGGCGAAAACATACTAAACGAAAAGATTCATCTTGGTGACCTTCAGTCATTGAAAAGCCCTGTCAACATTGCTAGAAATGAGGAAGCGGACAAGCATAGTTTCAGGTTGCTACTGAAGGCTGGATTCTTGGATTGAGTCGCGATGTAGACTGGTTATACCTGTTCCGTGTACCAAGCGCCAGTGCTGAAAGCAATTACCGCACACGCCTCTCGCGGGAAGTGCAAAGCGGCCATCTTGGTAATGAGCACTCTGAGTGGAGGACAAGCAATTAGTCCTCACGACGTCATTAGCTTATTGCCGTATGATTACGTGCCACTAGGCAGCTGTAGATCTCCTATTTTGAATGTAAACAGGTCTTCTGCCAACACACGCAAGATACTGAAGTGATGGGGAGCACGTTTTCACATTAAGTATTATCGACGTGATTAAGAGATCCATTTCAACTTCTGTTAATCGCTAGTCTTCGATAAAGCAAATGAATTTCGCGAATATTCATCAGCACTTTCCTCAACCATTCACAAGAAAGTAATCTTGCGTGCTGATTATGTTGGATTTCGTCTTCCCGTGTTTCGTTATAAAAGAGAGATGTGAGGGCAAAGATCTCTTCGTCAAAGATAATGAAAATTAACACATAACACTTTTTTTTTAATCAGCTTAACGTCTCTCTAACAGCGAGATCTTTAGAGACGGGAAAGGATGGGGGGCAAGGAATGGGGAGGAATTCGGCCATGGCCTTTTGAAGGAAGCATCCCAGCATTTGCCTGGAGTGATTTGGGAAACGATGGAAAACCCAAATCTGGATGCCCGGACGGGGATTCGAACCGCCGTCCTCCCAAATGCGAGGCCAGAACGCTGACCGTTACACCCACCACGTTCGGTAAACACAGAACACATTCCAGTGCCAATTAACAGGTGCTACCATATCAAGAGATATTTTTTCGGCGTAATCGACCAACGATCTTTTTCACTGTTTTGGGCGATATAGCATTCTCTTCCGTATTTATGTTTTATCTCCTCAAAAATGGTCAGCTAGGATTATTATAACTAAATGACTCCCATTATATAACCGATAAGAGTTTATGAATTGAGCCCAGTTTTACGAGATATATTATAAATAGATGTAAATGTTTGCAATATATTGCACCATACTCCTCAAAACAGTGAAACTTTTACAGACAAATTTTCACTACGGTTAGAGCTATGTTAGTTTTGGGACACAATTTATCTACAACACCATTTTCGGCCGAAATTTAACCTCTATAATAGATATCTTTATGTAACATCGACATTTAATGTTTTATGAAGTTTTGTTTCAATATTTTTTATATAATTTTGGTTATCTCATAATGGGATTCGTATTATTGAGAAGGCAGTTTTGAATTTCTGCATTAGACATACTATAATCTGATATCTATTTATCGTAACTTTTCTATTTTTCCATACAGTTTCGTCGTAAATCCGTTATTTCTTCTTAAATGTACAGTCGGGGACAGAATTCGAGAGACCCTCGCCTTTCGATTATGCTTCGTCCTAGACACGAATACCGCATGGGACAGCATAACTCGTAGGCGGTACACTAAATTCATGATAAAATAGACCTCTCATACCCAGCACTTTACCCAAGATTAAAAAAATGAGCCCGCGCAGCAAGAAACTCGCAGACGCTCAGAGGGAAAGTTCGGAGTTCTGCAGTAAAAATCATCACGAATATCACCGTTTTAGTCATAATAATTATTAAATAACCAAATTGATTAATTATAAGAGATGGTAACACTTTTTTCGTAATTTCGATAACCGATGCGTATTTTTTTTCCCCTCGAATAAACAGTTAACAATTCGCTAGCAAACGCAATTATATGGCGAATACAGAAAAGAATCGCTAAATTACGCACGGAAAACCAATAAGAGAGTTTGAATGGACTTAGTTACACTTTCTAACGCTGCAGCGTTATAGAACTGTGCGTGTGACAAATACACATAAAGGTTAAGGGTAAGCAGAAAGAGCATTCACGAAAGAACTCTAATGGTAAACTAAGTCACGAAATATAAATAAACTATTCCCAGAAAATAAATGGTGCGGAATATTAACACCTTAATTTTGTTTTCATCATACCATATTTAGAAGGTAAGCTAAACTTGAACGCAGTAGCAACAGTTTTAGTAGTAATAATAATCATTAAGAACAGTAAATAAATAAAAAAATCCGTCTGCAATGTGAATTAGCGGTTCCACATTTTAAATCTGGAAGATGGAAGTAGTAAAACTATCATCTCTCTCTTTGTTTCTAACTAACACTGATACTTCTATAAAATTTTCTGTTCAAGCTTTATTTCCTGCCGTCCAAGCCCGATGGGTTATAGGTAACACTGTTGCCTGGCATTCGGGAGGCCGCGAATTCAAACCCCGTCGGGGATCCAGTTTCAGTATTCCATGATTTTCGTAAATCTCTCCAGCTGAACTCCAGAAAAGTTCCTTCAAAAAGCGGTGGCGAAATTCTTACCGATCCTAGTTTCCAATACTATCAGGATTCATATCACATTGCCGCCGAAGATATGACGAAGACAAAAAAAAAAAAAAATTACGTGGTGGGTATGTGGTATCCGGCTTTCGGGAGGTCGTGGGTTCGAATACCCATCTAGCCATCAGGTAAACGTTTTAGATGGTTTCCCCAAATCACTCCAGGCGAATGCCGGGATTTCCTTCAAAAGGCCATGGACGAATTCCTCCCCATTACTTGTCCCCAGTCCTTTCCTGCCTCTAATGACCTCGATTAGATGTAAAGCTAGAAGCAAAACAAATTGCTCAAATAAAAATAATTCATCTCGTGGTGTTTTAGACCTTTTCCTTGTTGGATTTATCTTATTCAACGGCCGAACATGGTAGCGAAGGGACTAGAGTGCTATTTCCACATGTGGAGAGTCTCTAGTTCGGTGTGTTTTAGGGCTGGTCGACGTGGAAATCATTATAGAGAGAAAAGGACTTGGGGCATGTTTCGGGAAGGAATTCAGCCTTGGCCATACCAGAGAATCATCCCAACACTCACGGAGTGATTTCGATTAATCATGCAATACCGAAATACGGATGGATACACGAAGATTTCCTGTCCCTTCCGGATGGGATGGCTTGGGCGTTACAGGGACTCTCGGTCACTGGTGCGATTCGGCCAGAGGCATGGGTGTTAAAGTAGGATTGTGGTATGTCTTGTATCGTCTTTCAATTGTATGAGCAAAAAGCATTTGGAAATACATCAGTACACAGGATAAACACACAAAACGGTTTAGCTGGATGAATGGCTATCGGGAGGAATGCCATTAAAAATTTAAAGACAATTTTATTGAACCAAAAGGCAATTGGCTGCCTTCAAAAATATCTCACAGGTCCACCTCATCTCACAAAAAAATATTCCTTATTTGGTGCCAACTAGTAACATGGCTGAGTTCTAAACACGTATTAGGAAAAAATTGGAAAGTAGGCGTACTATAGTGAATCTTTAGTGCACACGGGAGGGGTATTTAATTTCAGTTGAGTGTATAGGATTTAATCTCTTTAACATTATGCGTGGTTATTTCGTAAGAAGATCTTCCTGCTGGCTCAGTTCAGACGCAAGGAGGAAGCAACCGTCCGACAAACGTTTCGAGGAAGTGTTTATTTACCAGTGGCTCTGAGGAAGTGAAGAACACTTGTTCAGTAGAATTAGCTCTAATAAAATTTGTGAATATGACCATCCGTACACGAAATATGCCCATTTTCGAATTACGAGCACCTACAAATACAGTGACAGTCATTTGCCGAAAGTAACAGAAACAACTTAAACATATTAAAGTTACTTCATCATAATTAGAAGACCGATGAAAATGTTGAAAAATAACATTGAACTAATAGTATAGGTCATTAAAAATTTCTGAAAATTACTTCTCGAGGATTTTAACTTCAGCATACCCTCATTGCGTCTTGTAATGTTCTACTTGCACTATTTGATTACAAAATTAATTGATCAATATTCCGTGATAATGGAGCTATTTAAAAGAAGAAGGAAAAAAAAACTGGAAGTGCACGTGTGCACGTTATTGAAAATTGACATGCCTCCATCTACTGATGTAAATATTTTATGACCTTCCGTGCCTTTGACCATTTAACCTGCTGACTATTGTGTCAGCCTTTGTTGAGGTAATGTGGAACTCTATTGTGAAGTCAACACAAGACGAACACTACACTCATTCAAAAGCAACCATATGCGCAGAAGAACTCGAATCAGTGACCTTTATTATTATTAATAAATTTCTCTCGGGCTTCCAGCCGTGTTAAGATGTTACATTTGTGGGACGTTTCGAAGGCGTCCAACTCTGCCTTCATTCTCAACCAAATATCAATCATTAGGCAGAGTTGGACGCCTTCGAAACGTCCCAAATGTAACATCTTAACACGGCTGGAAGCCCGAGAGAAATTTATTAATAATAATAAAGGTCACTGATTCGAGTTCTTCTGCGCATATGGTTGCTTTTGAATGAGTGTAGTGTTCGTCTTGTGTTGACTTCACAATAGAGTTCCACATTACCTCAACAAAGGCTGACACAATAGTCAGCAGGTTAAATGGTCAAAGGCACGGAAGGTCATAAAATATTTACATCAGTAGATGGAGGCATGTCAATTTTCAATAACGTGCACACGTGCACTTCCAGTTTTTTTTTTCCCCCTTCTTCTTTTAAATAGCTCCATTATCACGGAATATTGATCAATTAATTTTGTAATCAAATAGTGCAAGTAGAACATTACAAGACGCAATGAGGGTATGCTGAAGTTAAAATCCTCGAGAAGTAATTTTCAGAAATTTTTAATGACCTATACATATTAGTTCAATGTTATTTTTCAACATTTTCATCGGTCTTCTAATTATGATGAAGTAACTTTAATATGTTATTTGAAGTTGTTTCTGTTACTTTCGGCAAATGACTGTCACTGTATTTGTAGGTGCTCGTAATTCGAAAATGGGCATATTTCGTGTACGGATGGTCATATTCACAAATTTTATTAGAGCTAATTCTACTGAACAAGTGTTCTTCACTTCCTCTGAGCCACTGGTAAATAAACACTTGCTCGAAACGTTTTGCGTCTGAACTGAGCCAGCAGGAAGAATCTTCTTGTTACGAAACAACCACGCATAATGTTAAAGAGATTAAATCCTATACTCAACTGAAATTAAATACCCCTCCCGTGTGCACTAAACAGATTCACTATAGTACGCCTACTTTCCCAATTTTTTATCCTAATACGTGTTTAGAACTCAGCCCTGTTACTAGTTGACACCAAATAAGGAATATTTTTTTGTGAGATGGACGTGGACCCTGTGAGATATTTTTGAAGGCAGCCAATTGCCTTTTGGTTCAATAAAATTGTCTTTAAATTTTTAATGGCATTCCTCCCGATAGCCATTCATCCAGCTAAACCGTTTTGTGTGTTTATCCTGTGTACTGATGTATTTCCAAATGCTTTTTGCTCATACAATTGAAAGACGATACAAGACATACCACAATACCTACTTTAACACCCATGCCTCTGGCCGGAATCGCACCAGTGACCGAGAGTCCCTGTAACGCCCAAGCCATCCCATCCGGAAGGACAGGGGTTGAAATCTTCGTGTATCCATCCGTATTTCGGTATTGCATGATTAATCGAAATCACTCCTTGAGTGTTGGGATGATTCTCTGGTATGGCCAAGGCTGAATTCCTTCCCGAAACATGCCCCAAGTCCTTTTCTCTCTATAATGATTTCTACGTCGACCAGCCCTAAAACCACACCGAACTAGAGACTCTCCACATGTGGAAATAGCACTCTAGTCCCTTCGCTACCATGTTCGGCCGTTGAATAAGATAAATCCAACAAGGAAAAGGTCTAAAACACACCACAGAGATGAAATTATTTTTATTTGAGCAATTATGTTTTGCTTCTAGCTTTACATCTAATCGAGGTCATTAGAGGCAGGAAAGGACTGGGGACAAGTAATGGGGAGGAATTCGTCCATGGCCTTTTGAAGGAATAATCCCGGCATTCGCCTGGAGTGATTTGGGGAAACCATCTAAAACGTTTACCTCGATGGCTAGATGGGTATTCGAACCCACGACCTCCCGAAAGCCGGATACCACATACCCACCATGTAATTTTTTTTTTTTTTTTGTCTTCGTCATATCTTCGGCGGCAATGTGATATGAATCCTGATAGTATTGGAAACTAGGATCGGGTAAGAATTTTCGCCACCGCTTTTTGAAGGAACTTTTCTGGAGTTCAGCTGGAGAGATTTACGAAAATCATGGTATACTGAAACTGGATCTCCGACGGGCTTTGAATTCGCGTCCTCCCGAATGCCAGGCAACAGTGTTACCTATAACCCATCGGGCTTGGACGGCAGGAAATATTATAGAAGTATCAGTGTTAGTTAGAAACAAAGAGAGAGATGATAGTTTTACTACTTCCATCTTCCAGATTTAAAATGTGGAACCGCTAATTCACATTGCAGACGGATTTTTTTTATTTATTTACTGTTCTTAATGATTATTATTACTACTAATACTGTTGCTACTGCGTTCAAGTTTAGCTTACCTTCTAAATATGGTATGATGAAAACAAAATTAAGGTGTTAATATTCCGCACCATTTAATTTTCTGGGAATAGTTTATTTATATTTCGTGACTTAGTTTACCATTAGAGTTCTTTCGTGAATGCTCTTTCTGCTTACCCTTAACCTTTATGTGGATTTGTCACACGCACAGTTCTATAACGCTGCAGCGTTAGAAAGTGTAACTAAGTCCATTCAAACTCTCTTATTGGTTTTCCGTGCGTAATTTAGCGATTCTTTTCTGTATTCGCCATATAATTGCGTTTGCTAGCGAATTGTTAACTGTTTATTCGAGGGAAAAAAAATACGCATCGGTTATCGAAATTACGAAAAAAGTGTTACCATCTCTTTATAATTAATCAATTTGGTTATTTAAATAATTATTATGACTAAAACGGTGATATTCGTGATGATTTTTACTGCAGAACTCCGAACTTTCCCTCTGAGCGTCTGCGAGTTTCTTGCTGCGCGGGCTCATTTTTTTAATCTTGGGTAAAGTGCTGGGTATGAGAGGTCTATTTTATCATGAATTTAGTGTACCGCCTACGAGTTATGCTGTCCCATGCGGTATTCGTGTCTAGGACGAAGCATAATCGAAAGGCGAGGGGTCTCTCGAATTCTGTCCCCGACTGTACATTTAAGAAGAAATAACGGATTTACGACGAAACTGTATGGAAAAATAGAAAAGTTACGATAAATAGATATCAGATTATAGTATGTCTAATGCAGAAATTCAAACTGCCCTTCTCAATAATACGAATCCCATTATGAGATAACCAAATTATATAAAAAATAAAAAATATTGAAACAAAACTTCATAAAACATTAAATGTCGGGATGACATAAAGATATCTATTATAGAGGTTAAATTTCGGCCGAAAATGTGTTGTAGATAAATTGTGTCCCAAAACTAACATAGCTCTAACCGTAGTGAAAATTTGTCTGTAAAAGTTTCACTGTTTTGAGGAGTATGGTGCAATATATTGCAAACATTTACATCTATTTATAATATATCTCGTAAAACTGGGCTCAATTCATAAACTCTTATCGGTTATATAATGGGAGTCATTTAGTTATAATAATCCTAGCTGACCATTTTTGAGGAGATAAAACATAAATACGGAAGAGAATGCTATATCGCCCAAAACAGTGAAAAAGATCGTTGGTCGATTACGCCGAAAAATTTCTCTTGATATGGTAGCACCTGTTTATTGGCACTGGAATGTGTTCTGTGTTTACCGAACGTGGTGGTGTAACGGTCAGCGTTCTGGCCTCGCATTTGGGAGGACGGCGGTTCGAATCCCCGTCCGGGCATCCAGATTTGGGTTTTCCATCGTTTCCCAAATCACTCCAGGCAAATGCTGGGATGCTTCCTTCAAAAGGCCATGGCCGAATTCCTCCCCATTCCTTGCCCCCCATCGTTTCCCGTCTCTAAAGATCTCGCTGTTAGAGAGACGTTAAGCTGATTAAAAAAAAAGTGTTATGTGTTAATTTTCATTATCTTTGACGATCTTTGCCCTCACATCTCTCTTTTATAACGAAACACGGAAGACGAAAATCCAACATAATCAGCACGCAAGATTACTTTCTTGTGAATGGTTGAGGAAAGTGCTGATGAATATTCGCGAAATTCATTTGCTTTATCGAAGACTAGCGATTAACAGAAGTTGAAATGGATCTCTTAATCACGTCGATAATACTTAATGTGAAAACGTGCTCCCCATCACTTCAGTATCTTGCGTGTGTTGGCAGAAGACCTGTTTACATTCAAAATAGGAGATCTACAGCTGCCTAGTGGCACGTAATCATACGGCAATAAGCTAATGACGTCGTGAGGACTAATTGCTTGTCCTCCACTCAGAGTGCTCATTACCAAGATGGCCGCTTTGCACTTCCCGCGAGAGGCGTGTGCGGTAATTGCTTTCAGCACTGGCGCTTGGTTCACACGGAACAGGTATAACCAGTCTACATCGCGACTCAATCCAAGAATCCAGCCTTCAGTAGCAACCTGAAACTATGCTTGTCCGCTTCCTCATTTCTAGCAATGTTGACAGGGCTTTTCAATGACTGAAGGTCACCAAGATGAATCTTTTCGTTTAGTATGTTTTCGCCACCTGTGGCTGGAGTAGGGATTGCAATCCTGCGGGACCCGTATCATTAGACAGTCTGGCGGATCCCGCACAAAATTAAGCGGATCCGCAATCCGCAAAATGCGGATAAAACGCGTGTCAGTGCGTGACTCGCTGCCCCACTCGGTCTCTATCGGATGTATTGCACTGTTTGCCTGTACCAGAGCAGTTGGTATTTGACTCATGTGAACAAACGTTTGTTTTCGTCAACCTTCGTCATTCGTAAGTAAATAGATACACTTTTACGTATTCATTTTCGAATACACATTTCTGTAATTTGAGTTATGTTGCGCATTTAGTACGATTTTCTAACTATATAATTATTTTTTATGTGTCGCAAACATTATCTGAACTACACAGTTACACGGTTATTCACGGTTTCATTATTCCCATTTTCTGTATTTTCAGATAAAGTTATTGTGACAATTTCCTTATTTGCGGCTGAAAATTTGATTATTCGTTGATAGGAAACTAATGTTATCGTAATTTTAAAGATCGCATACCTATTTATTTAGCAGCTGTCAAAAGGCAATTGTATATCCTTTGACTTATTGCTGTTTTGGCCACTGCCTCAATGCGTTTCTTTGACGAAAGCCGCCTGTTTACATGTGCCGCTCAGGCTATAGATTAATACCTCTTCTCCTTGTTATTATTTCGACTAAAGGCAAAAAAAGTTAAAATGAAGTTTTCACGGGTGTATCGACGAATTGTGTTATAGGAACACCATACTTCGACGGCTGCCTCCGCCGTCTGCCTCACGTGTGAAATCCGGAGATACAACCTATGAAAACTTCACTGCAATCATTCGCCGAGAAAGTCTCCATTATTACTAAAAAGTAATAATTTCCACTCTTAAAACGTCGCTACGCCACATAGGTAAAATTGAAATACTTGACAGTTTAAGTGTTGGAGAGTAGTTTCCTTTAATAACATTGAATCAACTGTAAGATCAATCAGGGAATCAGGAGATATAATAATGAATCCCACAAAAACAATACTTGTAAAAAAAAAAAAAAAAAAAAAAAAGCCAAGTCTCGTGCTTGTGCAGTGACAAAAAGTTATGAGATCTTGTTCTGAGCCAAGTCTACACTTTACAGAGTATACTCACTTCACTTTGTGAAATGGAATGCTTTCTCTCGGTGTTATGGAACGTTTATTTAGAATTTTAAAAAAAAGCTCTGGTAACTTGGCCACTAAGCAAACCATGTTTTTAAATTCATGTGATGTATTGTAAGGCATGTAAAACCTCGAAATGTACTTAAGACTTGCTAAAAAGTTTTAATATCATCTTGCCAATTAAAATATTGCTAACAATTAATTTTTATCATTTAACTTTAAAATTGGTTTATTAATTTAATTATTATTTAATTTATTAACGTTTTAAGTAACTATGTTTTAATTATAAGCGTTAAAAAAACTGTTTGCGCCAATCCTGCGGGATTGAAAACACTGCGGGATTGCAATCCTTAGGCTGGAGTTACTCTCTCCAACAGGCGTGAAGTTTATTTATACGGGCTGCAAAGCTAGTAAGGCCTATATTATAGCTCTTATAGACTTTATGGTTAAACTTTAATGTAGCTATTGTAGTTATCGATGTTTTGGAAGGGCCGCCCTGGGAAGTTGGTTTCTGAGGGTGGACTTGCGTGCTGTCGTCTTGTATCATTATCGATTCCTCTTTTCTCTGCAGTCCCGAATGCGAGGCCAGAACGTTAACCGTTCACCCACCACCCTCGGTAGCTTCCTCCATATCTTTTCTTGTCTCCTCAATCCATTTTGCTGTCACCATTAATCTGTACATCTAAATCTACATATCATGTACTCGGAAATTCACAAAATTGTGGGTGCCAGAGGATGCTTTGCACCAAAATTAATCTCTGCTCCGTACATTCCAATCCTGAATAGTACGACGGAAGAAAGAATTCATAAAAGCATCATTGCTGCATCTTAATTCTGTAATCTTATCACTCCTGTCATTGCGACTGAAACAGGTTGGTGTGCGAAGTATTTTATCGCACCCGCAAGTGAAAGTTGGTGTACGCATGTTTACCAATAAGTTCAAACGAAACCTACGTCGTCTGTCCACCAGAGTATTCCAGACGAATCTACGATTAAACTCTGAGACGGTTTCATAATGACTGTAGCAAGCAAGCACGAATATATATCAGAAACGGTCCGATTTCCGCCGCGTACTCTGAAAATACTCATATTTGGATTTAGTGATGTAGTAAATTCTTTTTGTCTACCTACTGTCACTCATCTCATAAGATGTCCATAAACTTCAGCCTTCTCCTGTGCATTGTGTCCGTATTGATGGGCGGCCGCACTCAGGTGGTGGAGCGCCTAACTGCAAACCGGGCGACCGGGGTTCGATCCCAGACGGAAAAGAGGAACTTTCCTCGGAGCTGAACATCCGGAACGGCTCCTTAAGTCCACTCAGCCTGCTACTACGTGAAAAGATAAAAATTGGCCGGAGCCTGGCGCATCCATTGTAGTGCCGAATGTTGTAACGGGAGTGTGGAGCTTTACCTACGTGAATCCTGTGGAAAGCGGCAGGAGCCATCGGAACCCCGTGATCTTTACATTATCTATTAAATATACCTACCTGCATTATAAAAGAAATTCGATATTAACTAATTCTGTGCGCCGTGATTAGTGTTGCAAACTGAAAAAAACAATGTTTTTTTTCAACTTTGTGAAAAAAAAGAAAAAAAAACCTAACACCCTTGTTTTTCCCCCCAGAAAACAGTATATTTCATAAATTATAGTTTTATATATGGAACTTACATTTTACATGTGTGTTTTAAATCTTACTGAATCATATAATGTATTACATAATGATTCATAAATGTATCCATGTAGGTAACATAATTTTATTCATCTTCTATGTCAGTACCACATTCACTAGTATCAGCACTACCAAAACTAGTTCACTCTGTGTCGGGATTTTCTGTTTCTTCTTCTGTCTCCTCTAGATCCATAACATCAGAAACAGTTACATTTTCTTTTGCTGGTTGTTCTTGTATTGAACGCAAAAGATTTTGAGATTTCAATTTTTAAATTGTGAACAAACTACACACTGTTCATAAAGACTGCGCCGATAATTCTGTATTAAGTTCTTTAAAGTGTGACTTTAAATCTGTTATCATACAAAATAGGAGCATTATTTCTTTTCAATCGTTGGTTTACGCCAACGGTTGCAAGGAAACGATTCATAATTACTGACAATTTAATGACTCAGTATCACTATACGCTGAGAGTTTAACAAGTATACGAATATAAGGAAAGCACAATAAGTAATAAAAAAAAAAGCCGTAGATAAATTTAAAATTCCTAATTTTTAAAAAAATTTCAGTAGGTCTACAGATAAATTCGCAGGACTGGCAGCACTAGTTGAAATAGCGAGTATCAATCCAAACAACGGGAAACGGGGATTCCTTCTCGCGCAACCTAGCCTCTTCGAGAAGTCCCCGTTGGTAAAAGAAAACTTCAGTCAATGTTGGCAATATTTTCGTAATTTTCTTTTCTACTGAACCAAAAAATTATAGTAGATTTAAAAAATAAGTACTTAGTATAAACTCTAAAACTGTCGTATTAAACGATTAATGCCTTACAAATGTGAGATTTAGTAGTTATAAAAAAACGTGTCCCAGAAAAAAAAGTGTGTTTTTTTTTCATAGTTTTTTTCATGTTTTTTTTCAAGTCAGAAAAAAAACAGTTTTTTTACAACACTAGCCTTGCTTTAGCCACTTAGTTTTAAATGGCAATCGTAGCTAATTCGCAAAACATTCTGGCGGCTTCCTTTGTGAGAGAAGTTTACTAGTTTCTGTCTAACAGCGCAGGCGCTTCGTTTCTGAAATTGTCTCGGTCATCTTCGTAGAGAACCCTTAAATAATGTATTACAGTTGTAAGAAATATGAATAGTATTTTATCGTCCACCTATCCACTCTGAGAAGTTATTATCTTCCTATGCTTCCAACTGAGCAATAACAATTCATATATCTATGAGACTATATCGTCGACTTAATAACGTGTGAACTATGTGATCATTTGAATAGTTCAGCGCTTCCCTACCTGTGGTCTGCGGACAAAATAAAAACAAAATTAATCATTACGAAAACATAAATGGAGGCGTGAGAATACGCGAATCCTGGCCACAATGTGTCAGATGTGAGTCGAGTTATTTAATGACAGTTTTAGAATAGCCAGTTTCCAATTATTATTATTATTGGCGAATTCTCCCAATAGATGGAAGACAGTAAGCAAATCACCGAATCAACTATTCTTCGAGTTCTTATTGTTCCACTAGGCTTTCATTCTTTCCGAGAAAGCTTGTTTGCGTTCTTCCGACCACTTTGGTCTGTATTGTTTTTGTTTTGGTTGCTCAGTTATAACTTCCCGTTTGTCTACTTTGTGCCTGAAGGTGTCTCTTTCTAAGATGTCTGTTGCTCCTATTCTTGCACTTTTAAGATCCTTTCGAATTTCATTCAGCCAAGGTGTTGGATTTTTAAGTGAACTTACACAATCTATTATCTTTTTTGTCAATCGACTTTCTGGTAATCTCTTAAGGTGACCAAAGAATTTCATTCGCCTTTTCTTGATGGCAGTTTAGATGTTTGAAAACTTTTCTGTTGTTCTGATTGACTGTAGTCTGTAACCATCTTTAGTGAGTCTTGCTCCTAGAATTTTTCTAATGTTTTTTCTCTCTACTTTTTTAATTTCTTCAAGGTCATGTTTTCTGTTAAGTGTTAATGTTTCACTTGCATAGAGGACTGTTGGTTTTATGACTGTATTGTAATGCCGAATTTTCGTCTGTCTTGACATAGATCTTTTGTTGTAGAGATTTTGGAGTAACCCTAATGCTTTTTTTACTTTTTGGAGGCGATTTTGCTGTGAGATTTTCTCAAGGCCTGTCTGTTCGATGAATTCTTCGAGGTATTTAAAGTATGGGACCCTGTTGATTTTACCGTATTTTGTTCTCAAACTTGCTATCTCTGTCTTTGAACATATGAATTCAGTTTTCTCGAACGAGATTTGTAATCCTACTTTTCCTGCACATTCTTTATTAAGGGGCCCGTGGTTAGCCTCTAGGAGGTCCGCCGTTGAAAACGATTGAGAAAGGCTGGAATGTTTTAAGAAATTTAATTTACGTAGAAGAAGTATAAACAACTCAGAGACGGAAAAATGCTTGCGTCTTTATCGTTGCGTTTGAGCGTGGTGATAGCAGGTGTCGGGTGACGCTGTGTTTGGCAGTCGCACCGAGATGTATAACGCAATTACCAGTGCGGATTGGCGTCGGTGGTTAGCGCGGCGCCCAATGCGTCCCCAGGGCGTCGTGACGCTAAGTGGACGCAGGATCGACTGCGCCCGCAACAACGACGCCAAACGGTCCGAACAACACTCAGCCGCTACTCGACGACAAAGTGCGACCAAACTAGGGATATTCACTAAACATCGATGTATCGTATCCATTCGATGTTTACCTTACGATACATCGGATTGATTCGATGTTCTGACAAAGATTTGTTCTATTCGATGCATCGATTTTTTAAATAAAAACATCGAATCAATTTAAAAAATTAACTCTGGCTGATAATGACAAAAATAATAGAAATAAATGTTAATATTACTAAATTTATTCAAGATTAATTTAAATTATTTCAGTTTGAAGTAACTGTCATTAACAAGTGGTGACACCAGTGAGCAACAGCGGTGAAGATGAATTTAACTTGCGGTTGGCTGTCCTCTCCGTATGAGTGAATGGATAAAATCAGTTTCTGTTTGCCGGTGTTTGCTGTGATTAAAAATAATATATTATTACTTTGAAAAAATAAGTGATACCTACGTGATACTCTAGAATATTTAGATATAAATCATCGGGTTGGGGAAACATCTGATTGATTATTGTCGGGGCTTCTGTTGCATCCGAACGTTTATTTTCGATAGCTGCTCAAATAGTCAATCAGCAAAGGATCAGAAAGGAAAACGATTGAATAAACTTTTGTTTTTGTTTCTGCAACGTTTGACTAAACACCATTGGTTTTAAGTGGTTACATACTTAAAATTAATATTTTTAGGCAGATTTAGAATTTAGTATTTAATGTTTGGTTTTTTATTGTAATGGTTCGGTATCGTAATAAAATATTTCAGTTAGTCTGTAGTCTCTATTTCACATAAAAAGCACTACTTAACCAAAAAATACAGTATCATAAAATTAATTTTTTAAATATTGGGTGAACGGTAACGCTCTGGCCTATACTCGTTCGAATCCCCGTCCGGACATCCAAACTTAGTTTTTCCAGGGTTTCTCCAAACCACTCCAAGAGAATACCGGGATGCTTCCTTCAAAAGGTCTTTGCCGAATTCCTTCCCGTTCCTTGTCCCTAAACCTTTCCCGCGTCTAATGACCTCCACGTCGACAAGGCGTTAAGCCACAAACAAACAAAACCATAAAATGAAACATGATTACAGCTACAGCACTACATTACTGGTATAGCGCTACTCTGTGTTCACACGAGCCAAACGAAAGACAACGAATTATCTGCGTTCAATTGGAAATGGCTAATATCAAACTATTGTCACATTTTGTTTTGGTGATTTTAAAGGAACAGGTAAGAGATAAATGAAACGACATTAGCCGACGAATATTAATGGTTTGTATTTGTTGAGCTAAGAAAAACATAAAAGTATTCGATGTTAAAAACATCGACGTTTTTAAGCGATGCATCGAAAAACATCGATGTAGGGTTGCGATGTTTTACATCGAATAGAAACATCGATGTACTTTTTAAGTGGACACCCCTAGACCAAACCATAACAAACGGCGGAAAGAGATTTTTTTTTTTCTCGCATTTGCTTGATAAAATTTTTTTACACACCCCAACCTAACTCTTCTGATAATTTTATTTATTTTCGAACACGTTTCATCTTCTTCCTGCAGGTGTCTACACGCATAGTTTGGTAAAGGGATATATTTGTTGGTATAAAATTTTATCCTTTTAGCAGGCGTCATGTTTTTAAAAGTCTACTTACCCTTTACGGGTTTAAAGCTGCTCTAATGATGTTGCTGTCACCGTTTCAGCACCAAACCTGTGACCTTTGTTAAGGTTCTTTATGGTGATTTAATTTACTGCATTAATTAATTAATAAAGTCCACCAAAAACAAGTTTATATTGAGATGTTCGTTTATTTTGAACAAATCAAAACAAGTCTGCGACATTCACAAGCATAGTTGTTACAATCCAAAGATGCAATACTGACTTACTGAATACTTGCATGAATGTCTCTGTAACACTGAATGAATACTTAATGCAAACTTAATGAAAAACTGACTACTCTGTGCAGGCGATCTGTTTATATAGAGTCTATCGAATTTACGAGAATTCTTCAAAGGCATCCGCCCGATATTTCTCGATCATTAACAATCACTCAAACAATCAAACATATTAAAAACAATCGGAATTGATACAAAATTAATTAATAACATTACAAAATGATTAGAAATGGTAATTAGAGATACTTAAATACAAAATTATTTACAGAAATCCTTTCAAATGGTGGAAAATTGTCCTGTAGACATCGTAAATTACAGTAATACTTGAATTACAAACTTTTAATAAATTCTCTTGCATCATTCGGTTCTTAAACATATTAAATGGTCTTTAAATAATTTTCTTACCTAAAACAAAGTCTATATACACTTATTTACAAGAATTTACAAAATAAACATACCAAATAACTTTCAAGCAAACTTTGGCTCACTTACAAATACTTCATACAGTCCAATACTATTCAAAATACAGGTATTAGGGCTGTTACAACCCCTCCCCAGGATTCACTTAATTTTACACAGATAAAATTGATTGAATCCGTCACGAATCTAAGCAGGTTGAATGTACACATAATGCAGACACGAACAGATTACAATCAATCAACCATAATGACTTTTAAATGAACAAATACAATTCTTCATTACATACAACATCTGCACATAGTCCATGACACTGATTTGACAATAATTGTCTTTTCTCAGATCCAATCATTTTATCATTTACTGTGTTTACACAACAAACGTTCAATGCCATCACCTTAAGTTACAATTATTTTCACTCCAAATTACACACTTGATGTCTGCTTGTTAACTACACCAGTCTGTTTACATTTTATAGCTGATAATTTGTCACCAAAATGTAGAAAGTCACAACATCATAAAAATACCAAAAGTCTCTACACAAAACTGTCACAAATTATACATTGAAATGCTTACATCTGCATCTGAGCTTAAGTACTCACACAAACTATTTACATGCATCAATTGACATACTTATTTACAAAGCTAGATATTTACAGGCTATTGACCCCTCCCCAAACCATGCATTTCAATTAATTCTCATAAGTGGGTTCCAGGATTTCCCTGGAAACCCAGAACCATGTAAGTTACTTTTTCCTAACCTTCCAGTTTTCTTCAACTTTTGTATACACATTTAATATTACATTTCTATTTTCACAAAGCTTCATTATATACAGACAGAAACACAAACTTCCAATCATCTCAGACAACAGACTTTGGTACAACCACGCAACAGCTGAGACATACAATGGTTCTGTTTTAGCAAATTGATTGTCACTTAAAAGCAATGCTGTTGACTCAACTGGTAATACAAATTTATTCTCACTACTGCAGTTTAGCCACTACTACAGTTTAGTCCATCTGATTACTACTTAAACTTACCAACTTATCTGAATCAGTTCCTAAAACTGTTTTAACATCTGGCTTACTGACTTCATCCACCAAATAATTATTTTTCTCAGCAACTACTACTTCACTATTAGCTTCCACATCAAAGAGAGTACAAAACATAGTGTCATCTAAGTCACATTCTGTACAATTTTCCAAATTAGAAACTGGTTCAAATAAATCCTTACTCCCACCCATTTCTTCAATGTCATCATCTACACCAAATAAAGAGCTAAATAACGTATCAGCTAGGTCAAAATTAGGACATTTTTCCAACTTAGGGATTGGTACATAAGGCTTTTCAACCTCTCTCTCTTCAGAAGACAAATACTTTGACTTACAATTCTCCTCCTCATCTGGGTCTCCTATCCATACCACTGTATCACCTTCATCTTCAAGATATTTGAGAAACTCCTCGATTTCAGCACTTCTACAAACTTCATTACCACCTATCCTAGCACACATAGTCCCAACTATGCCATTCTGGACCTTACAAGTTTCTGATAGCCACACTGTAGTATGCACTATAAATTCTGCACCCTTTTTTGTAATTAAGCAGTGACCATTTCGAAAATCATCTACATGAAAATTATTATTTTCGCACACTGATTCTAGTGATAAGGTACTATGGTGGTCCCCTTCCCGCTTTATCTTATTACCAACCTTTACATCATCAACATCATTAATTACATCTATCATAACCTTATCCTGAAATTCACTTGCTGCTACCCCCACCTCTTCCAATAAATCTTCTCGGGGATTATTCAAAAAAATGGAATTAACGCTATAGCAGTTGGTACCTGGACCCACATTCTTGTCCACCACTGCGGGGCCCGTCACAGAGGGGGTCTTTAGTTTGCCTGCCCTCCATGCTGCCTTTCACTTTCAGATTGAGGGTTCTGTTCTCTCACTCCCCCATTATCATTCCTTCTTGCATAATTATTACGATCCCGTCCCCTCGATCTACCATCCCTTGACCCATTACCCCTTCTAGGGGGACTCCTGCTGCCCCTCCTATGGTGTTGATGGTGGTAATGTTGTTCATTGAATGACTCCTGGGCATCCAAGCGTCTCAACAATTCTGAAACTCTATCCACATTTACTACATCCAAAGTGGCAATTAAATTTCTTGTTTGCTGAGGGTAGCCTAGCTCCTATCAAATCAATAAATTCCTCCTCTCCATAAGGATGGTCTAAGTACTTACAACGGATCCAACATTTATGAAAAAAATCATGTTGAGTTTCCCTACCAGGTTTATAGGGCCTACCAGTCATCAACTCCCTCTTTTCTTGAATTTGCCTGCTTGTCGACCAAAAATGTTTCAAAAAGTTTTCTTTAAACAGCTTGTAGTCAGTCACTTCCCTAGCTTGTCTATCACCCCATGCCCTAGCATAAGATTTTAGATGTTTACCCACAAGTGCAATTTTCTTACTAGTCGGGTAACAAATTAAAATAGTCTGATCTTTCAAAATTATCTATAAATTCAATAGGGTGAAGTCCTCCCACTATCATCATAAAATTCAAATTCTTCCTTAATATCAGCACTGATAACTGGATTACCTGCTAAGGGAATCTGACTTAACTGAACCTGTAGCCCAGTAACCCTTTTTTCTAACTGATTTACATTACTTTCTAATCCACGCGCTAACTGTTCCTGTTGATTTACCAATGCATTAACATTTTTCCCTATACCGAACACTTCCTGTCTTAACTCATTAGCTTTAACATCATTAGCTTGGAATAAAGCAACATATTCCTCCCTCATCTTATCACAATTTTCACTGACTTCCTTCACCTCTTTATAAATCAAATTTTCACATTCAGCCTTATTCTGTTCACAAAATTTTGTAACTTTCTCAAATTTCTCCTGACATTCTGTTACTACCTTCCCCAATTTAGAATCTAAATTGTTAATATCTTCCTTGAATTGAGAGCTAAAACCCTGAAATTGCTCTGTGATTTTAACATCAAAACATTTAGTCAAATCAGAGAATGTTTTATCATTGTTTTGTTGCAGTTGAGAAAACTTATCATTAATTTCAGAAAATTTGCTATCAAATTTGGAAAATTTATTATCAAATTTGCCATCAATTTCGGAAAACTGAGACTTAATTTCAGAAAATTTGTTGTCAAGATTCAACTCATTTTTAAATTCTGAAAATTTGTTATCCAATTTGGAAAACTTGCTATCAAATTTGTCATCAATTTCGGAAAACTTACTGTCAGTATCACTTTTTAACTCATTTCTAAATTCAGAAAACTTACTATCAAGTTTACCATCAAGTTCAGAAAATTTTGCATTAAAATTGGTTACAAATGACTCTAGAAAAGCTTGCAGGTTCTGATTATCAGCCATTTTTAGTAATCAGCCAAATCAATATAAAAAACAAAATTAAGTAAAATTAAAATCTTTCCAATCTGTCACACTATAACATGCAAAATAAATCACTTGAATATTCAATGCCGTACTTACAGTTATTCCTCACTTTTGTATCACATTAAATTTCCCTTAGAAGCACTTATTTAACTATTAAACACCACACTGACTTCAAACACTTAACCACACTTTTCACAATTCACTGTAGGAAGACGATTTTGAGGCCGAAGGAAATCCACTCGTCGTCGGAAGATTACATCCGATTCCCGATGGAAAAATCTCCGCCTTAGGCCGAAGTAGGTCAGCTTGCCGTCAAATCCGTGTCGTCTGTACAACCTCTACGTGTCTAGCCGGTCGAAATTTCCTCGCAATTTTCTGCAGATTCTTTTTAGAAGATAAACATCCCACAGATGTTTAAGAACTTCTCGTCATGTCAACGGTCGCCATGTTAAGGTTCTTTGGTGGTTTAATTTACTGCATTAATTAATTAATAAAGTCCACCAAAAACAAGGTTATGTTGAGATGTTCGTTTATTTTGAACAAATCAAAACAAGTCTGCGACATTCACAAGCATAGTTGTTACAATCCAAAGATGCAATACTGACTTACTGAATACTTGCATGAATGTCTCTGTAACACTGAATGAATACTTAATGCAAACTTAATGAAAAACTGACTCTCTGTCCAGGCGATCTGTTTATATAGAGTCTATCGAAATTACGAGAATTCTTCAAAGGCATCCGCCCGATATTTCTCGATCATTAACAATCACTCAAACAATCAAACATATTAAAAACAATCGGAATTGATACAAAATTAATTAATAACATTACAAAATGATTAGAAATGGTAATTAGAGATACTTAAATACAAAATTATTTACAGAAATCCTTTCAAATGGTGGAAAATTGTCCTGTAGACATCGTAAATTACAGTAATACATGGAATTACAAACTTTTAATAAATTCTCTTGCATCATTCGGTTCTTAAACATATTAAATGGTCTTTAAATAATTTTCTTACCTAAAACAAAGTCTATATACACTTATTTACAAGAATTTACAAAATAAACATATCAAATCACTTTCAAGCAAACTTTAGCTCACTACAAATACTTCATACAGTACAATACTATTCAAAATACAGGTATTAGGGCTGTTACACCTTCCTCATGGTTATTTTGGACTGATTGTGCAGGAAAATGACGAGGGGGTGGAACCAGCCGTCAGCAGGCGATAAATCAGCCCGGAATAGCTCTGAGTAAGGAGTCAGAATGGGTGCCGAAACGTTGGCACTAACACCATCATTGAAGCAACGCGAAACCTGCAAAAAGTAAGTGAAATATATCTTCTTTGCTCAGCAAGAATATTGTAATTTGACAAATTATTTTTTGGTGATTAC
This sequence comes from Vandiemenella viatica, assembly GCA_031002005.1. Taxonomy (NCBI): domain Eukaryota; kingdom Metazoa; phylum Arthropoda; class Insecta; order Orthoptera; family Morabidae; genus Vandiemenella; species Vandiemenella viatica. The sequence continues at coordinate 67,202 of JARYHS010012964.1, read as the reverse complement.
ATGTTGCATGTGTCTACCAAACTAGTTATGGTGTGCGCCTTATCCATACTCCATTAAGTTCGTTCAAATTTAAGTCACACAATTTTACGCCTAACGATATAAACAAACGCCGAAGTAGATTTAAACTTGTATATATATATATATATATATATGGCTAAGGCGCTTGCTTTCAAAACGTTCGATGCTCCTGCCTCGGGCACGAATCCCGGCAGGCGCAGGAATTTTGAGAATTGTGTTCAATCACATGAGCTCCGGATTCCACGTTAAACTGTAGGTCCCAGAGGAAAGGAACTGGCCGTGCTACCTCTGACACAATGGCTTAGTATGCCTCCTTCGGGAGGATCCAACCAACCTTCGGGTTGTGGACTAAGTTAAGTTATATATATATATGGCTTTAGGCTCGTCGACGTCCAGGTCATTAAACGCGCATAGGACTAGGGCCAAGGAACGGGAAGGAACTTGGCCATGGCCTTTTGAGAAAACAGCCCAGCATTCGCCTGGATTTATTTGGCGAAACCATGCAAAACCCAAATCTGGACGGGGATTCGAACCCGTGTCCTCCCGAATGCGAGGTCAGAACGTTATGGCTCACCGACCATGCTTGGTCTTTTGGTTTGGTTTTCTTTGTATGATTGAACAAGATGAGTATAGCAGATTGGGACAGCAGAATAATACATTGTGAAACCATCGGTAAAACTTGAAATTTATAAAAGAGAGTCTGATGAAGAAAACATGTCTGATAAAAGCGTCTAAAGATGGTGTAAATCTTTGAAAGACGACAGGGAATAATCGGAGAATCAACTGCCTTCTCGAAGTCCGGAAACTTCGACATTTTTGCCTTCAAGGAATAAGCGCACTATCAGAAATATGGTGACAGTGCATTAAAGTGGTACTGAGGCTGTGTTGAAAAACAGTACTGAGTAAATTTCTTGGTTTTCAGCAACTATCGTACCTGTTCATGGTTTACCTGTCTGTACACACCTCACGAACAGATTAAATTGACTAATGTATTCCATGGTTTCAAGCTTTATAAAAGCTTTTTTTTTTTATGAATGGTCTTTGGCTTTCGCCAATTTGACCAACTATCAGAGATACATTTGTTTACACAAAAATCCAAACACTTGTAATACAGTATGAACATTGGCCATCATTATGATGCAGTTTAACAATAAGAACATTTTAATTACTTCTTCTAGATTAAAAACCGTTTTGAAATTTACACAAGGTACAATTATAATTTAACATTAGAGACAACATAGTAATTTATATTATATTCCCAAGTCCCCCTTAGAAACATATTTAGCAGCAGGTACTTTCAGTCATTTACAGGATATTTGATACATACTACATCTTATACGTTCATGCGCTGGCAATTGTTTGCTATCAATCGTGGCAAGACCATTTATAGTACATTTATTTCTTCCTATTACTAAACATTTTGCAAGAAACATATATATATAATACTTATTTCACATTATCAGAAATGAATAGAAGAATGACGTTATTTATTATAATTCAAAGTATAAACATTAGTATTATATTATGCATCTATCCTTAGTAATTGTTTTGTAGTAGCAGCTGTCAGGCATTTATAGAGTATTATCGTAAATACTATTATACATCCATCTTTTATAACAAGAGGGGAGGGAGAGGAGAGAACTTTATCTAACATCTTACTATTATTTAGAGAACATGTAGGGAGTATAGATAGGTCTACATTTTAACTCCATATCATATTTTTCTGTTGCATTTAGCAACATATTTGCATAACTTCTTAATTTTGTTGTCCGTTATTGTCGCAAGGAAATATCGTAGGTCCTCATAACTTGTAATTTTGGTGTCTACATCAGTCTGTAGTATTGTTTTCCTTTGTTGAGCATACTTGGGGCATTCCAAAATGAAGTGTAAAATGTCTTCGTATACACCACAATGTTCGCATTCCGGTTATAAAAGCTTCTCATTTGAAATTTGCATGTTGCATTTTCGGTGCAACTTGTCACATAATGTGAGAAGAAGTAGGAAAATCATAGGCACTTCCCGCTGCATATTACCCTACTTTACTTTCTTGTCTCCTTTTATAGCTGCACTGAACTCAGAAATCTCGCTCCTCATTTGGATAATTTTCACAGTGCATTCTCATCGACGCCTCTTAACATACGGACGTACGCTCAACTGTTTTATGTTTCTTAGATAGAGGCTGTATTACGCACGGAAGGTTTTTCTTCATTTACAACTCGACCCCTTACGAAGTAGTGTCACCAGGAATGGAATGTCGCTGGCAATCAACTGGTGGTAAATTCTTACTAACATTTAACTTCAGTGATAATGATCTGACTTTAAGTAACTTCTCGCCTCAGGCTTCTTCTCACAGTAAGCTTGGATCTTTACACACTTATTTAAGAGTTACTTTACTGCTTCGCGATTCATGGATTTCCTTTGCTTCTAAAAATTAAAGAAATGGCGACAGAGAAAGACCAGGCTAATCTAGAAAGTTTTTAACCACAGATTGATTGAAAGATTACAAAGATATTAATGTTAACAGGGGGAATCAAGTTACCAAATTCGTAAAAGAATACTATTTGTGGTTTCGCCGGAAACTTCAAAACTAAAGCAACATTATTGTTCATTACACGTTTTTCTCTTCAAAAAATTTCTATCAGAGAGTTCTGAAATTTTGAAAATGGAAGAAATAATAGGTGGGGAGTTGACGAAAAAATTATTGTTTGGTTTTCATGGATTTAATTAGTATTTCTGAATAAGAACTACATACAAGGACTTAACAGTTTAATTTTAATCAAATTGCTCTGTAGGCCACCACAAATATAGACGTACCTATTGTTTTTATGATTCTGTAGCTTCTGAGTGAAAAAGACGGCTGCCCTCATATGACGGTTTGTCTTCGACACCCTCATAATTTTCTAACCCTTTAACCTAGAAATGTGTATTTAGGCACTGTTTTAGATTTACTAACGTTAGAAAAATCATGAGGTGAAGTTATTATTTGTGAGTATCAAATGGAAGCTGAACTCCCAGAATGTTTGGATATTCCTTTACTCCATGATTTGTGAAAGATTTTCGCTAAAAAAATCATTAAAAAATAGCATCCAACCTTTGTTTCCGAAATAACCGAAAATTCTTTCAGAATTACCGTGATGAACAAAACTATAGCGATTTTTATGGACTATGTGGTTTTCGCAAATTAACTAAGTGATTTTAACAAATCTCCTCAGCATAGAATTTATTTCGGGAAGAAAAAGTATGTGTCATCTGGTGGAGAATCTCATGCGTCAGAAAAAATACATTTTACGAAATTTTTCTTAGGGCATAAAATTTTTAAGTGATTTTTTTTTGTGTTTGATTTATATATAATGTAGGAAAGACAATTTTGCATGACGCGTAATGAACTCTATTTAAAAATAAATTGTTCTTAATTTTTAAAATCGTTTTATATTTTTTTAGGGAATTCAATTTAATACGCAACCTATATACCGAATCCTCACCACACAAGAAAACACTAACTATATATTTTTTAAAATCTTTCGTACTCGCCCACATTTTTTCAGAGTGTATATCTGTCTGTAACAAATTCTCACGGACATCTCTATAGACCTTTGCGGATTATTGACTTCCCATGTCGTCACTGCAATCTACAGAAAACGAGCATTCGCTGTGCTATATTTAACTGGATTCATATATCTCTATCGGAAAATGTGTTTCTGTTTATTAGATCCGGCACTAACGCACTGGATGTATGTTACTGGATCGAGGAAGTACAACGGACCGGGCACGAGAATAGACCCTCACGTACCAGCCGTCCTTACAGTGTTTTTTTTTTTTTTTTTCCGCAGCCATCGAAGCGATTGCCGAGACCATCCTCCGCCTCATGAACTACACATTTCACCAAAAAAAAAAAAAATTACACGGTGAACATATTTTATAACTTTCCGGAAATATTTCTGACAACCTATGTTGAATGAGAGGGCATAAGACAAGTGAGCTGAGGCCTAAAAGAAGCGTCAGTTTAGTTCGTTTTCAAATATCTGCCAGTCTCTCGTGGAAAGCCATCATCGTTGTTTGAAACGGAAGAAAACTTGGCGTGGCGTCGAGTGTGTGTGTTTTGCAGTAATTTGTTTCCTCTTTTGATGCGGCCGGTTATTGTCCCCTATCGCGTCGCCGGATGTGTGTAGGTGTTTGCCCCGGCTGTTTGTTCAGCGCCGCCTTTGAGGGCGGTATCGTCAGCGGAGCGAGGTGTTAGTTCAGCGGCGGCCGCGGCGGCGCCACCAGCGCCCTGATCGGTGAGTACCTCCACAGCCAGCGACAAACTTCGCAGTCTGCAACGGGGTGTGCAACTCATTACAACAAAGGGGTCTGCAGACTGAAAAACCTTGACACAACTATTATGTTCATGGATATATTTAACCTAACACGCCCTAGCGGAAGACCTGAATTTAAGCTTTTCATCTCATGTCCTCTTAGGCTGTACATAACAAACAACTGGAACTTGAGGGCCATTTTCCTCAGTTGCGGTTAGTCAATTTATATACGCCTGTATAAACATTACTACGCCAATGTAACCTAATATTTTATTTATTTTCTTCGTACGTGTTTCATTCGATTGTATGGATCATATTAGGCGGCTTTTATGTATTTTTTTTTTTAACTGGCTCTCCTGACTCATACACGGGCTTTGTATTGCTATGTTATTCTGATCTAGAAGATATTGAATCATTTCCAGGTTAACTTCAAAACGTTGGCGATATCTGAAAAGACTGCACTGCACTATTTTTATACAGCCCCAGCATGCAAATTATAATCAAGACATGTGCAAAAATACTGAGAAAATTAGTTCTAGAGTACTGCAGTTTTTTAAGAAAACTTCGAAATGATGCAAATGTTTACAAATCAGAGGTAGACTACATAGTTAAGAAAATGCTTTTGAGGAAACAGAACACATACATACAAATGTTACAGCATAAGGAATGAAATAAATAAATGTAGTTCAACTATATTGGTAAATTATTGTTTTTCCCCCTCTGTTATGATGTTACCTATAGAGAACGTAGTAGTGCATGAAAAGAAAATTATTAAAAAGGGCAATTTCAATATTATGTACTACTAAAGAGTTATGTGAACGATACGTGTACTGAGATGGTGGACTCTTCATGTGAAAAGTGTGTTTATTTTTTTTTTTTTTATAGCAACAAGCAAGCAGATCTCAGATTGCTATCGCCTATCTATTCATAGGTATTTTGCTAGAGAATATTACAAGATGTCTGAAGTCAAATAGATAATTTGAGAAGCAGACTATGGTAATTACTTTCCAAGAACAATACTTGTTAAAAATTTACTCGTATAATAACCGTCTCATACCGTCATTTTTTTTCACTAAACAATCAGCTTCTGTTTTAATGACTACGCACTTATACCATCATCATATCCGTAGCCGTATCTACGTGAAAACAATGATTTAATCGTCCATGTCACTGATTTGTTATCTCAACCCCGTTAAGATTATTATTATTCTTATTTTACATATTCAAGAGTTAACACAAAATAAAAAACGTGAATACTTTTTGACAGAGTTTGGTTCCTTCCTAACTACTGAAATGCACTACCACCATCTCAAGTAATTAGTTTCTCAAGAAATTACGCCATAAACTTTAGAAAGCAATTTATTGCTCCGTAGTTCGCTCAAAGAATGATATATTCGAACCAAGTGAACGGCCACTTAAAAACCTTCACTCTGTATCCAGATCCACATGTCTCACTGTCTTACACAAGGGTGTTACGGTTTCATATATTATTTTGTAAGAAATTTAAAAATAATGCGTTGTTCGACGCTTGGATGTACACTTGATTCTTAAGTGTGAAACAAAACACACTTGACGCTGCATGCTGAATGACTGGAATAAACTGGTGTCCATACGTAAAGTGAAGTCTACCAATTCCGGAATTTTAGTTTGGAGCTAAATTCAAACTACATTTTAAATTTTAAACACCGTCGAATCTGTATGAAACTCTGAACAGTAACGAAACACTTCATCGCAAAATTTCAGGTGGAACTATTTTCGGAGCTCCTTTCCAGGATTAAACAAATAAGAGCTAACTGTTCCCACATCAAATACACGGGCAGCTCTGATGGAAACGCTAAATAAGGCGCGCGATTTACAACACACGTACACTCGTCCATCACTATCAGTGGTTTGAATCGAAATCACTATCAACCAATGTACGTATTTACCGTTTTGTCGTACGTTCAGTACAGTGGTAGAAGCCATTATTTGTTTAATACGCACTCATTACACTGCGCAGAAGTTGGAAGGCAGAGTATGTATGAACCAGTTTGTTGAGGGAGTGCTGTCAGATTTAAGTGTCTATTGATGGAATAAAACTGGGCGAGAAATTTTTACAATGGACGACGCTGTTAACATCCAACAAAGCATACGGTCGGAGATATACAGGGTTAGCCCAAATGATTAATCGGATTTCACAATACTGTGTACTGAAAAGTATACGACCAACAAAGACGAGTGAAACATGAAAAGATACATCAACTCACCAAGTTCTGGCACATACTGTAAATGTTCAATGTGTCACCTGGCAAGCATCCAGTTTCGTCCTCACCTTCGATAGCTGTTTCTGTCAGTGTCCGTTACAGCTAAGGATTGCAATCCCGCAGTGTTTTCAATCCCGCGGGATCAGCGAGCGATTTACGCCAATCCCGCGGGATCCGTGCGGGATTGGTACAAACAGTTTTTTAACGCATATATTTAAAACACAGTTACATAAAACGTTAATAATTAAATAATAATTAAATTAATAAATAATTTTTAATGTTAAATGATCAAAATTAACAATATTTTGATTGGCAAAATGACATTAAAACTTTTTAGCGTGTCTTAAGTGTATTTTTAGGTTTTACATTTTTGTTTTTTAATCTAAACCAATTTTTAAATAAATAATAAAAATGGAAAATATTGAGTCTTAGGATTTATTATGTGCCTTACAATACATTTATTTATTTATTTATTTATTATTGCAGCTATATCAATCCTTTTTTCAGGATGTAGCCTCTTTAAGCCTAATGAGCTATATATTAGAATTTAATTCTACATAGTGTTGCTGTAGTTCTTTCCAGGCCGATCGATCCTGAGCCGCCCTCTTCCAGTTCACGCCTGTAACTCGACGTATATCCTTATCCCAGCGATCCGGGGGTCTTCCTCTTGCTCTTTTCAGGTTTCTCGGTATCCAGTCCAGCACTACCGTAGTCCATCTTTCATCTCTTTTGCGAGCAACATGACCGGCCCATTGCCATTTTTGGGTCATGACTCTTTTTAAGATGTCTGTTACTTTAGTTATTGAACGGATGTGCACAGCCCTTTTCCTGTCTCTTCTTGTAAACCCTAGCATTGCTCTTTCCATACTTCGCTGGGCAGTTCTCAGTTTTTGCTTCGTGTGACTATTTAGGGTCCAAGTCTGGCAGGCATATGTGAGGACCGGTAATACACATTGTTCAAATACCTGTTTTTTAAGATGTATTGGCATGTTCGATTTAAAAACTATGGAATTTCTTCCATATGCTCTCCAGCCCAGCTTTATCCGTCTGTAGATCTCAGGCTTTGAGTCACCATTCATATTGATCAGTTGGCCAAGATAGATGTACTGATCTACGAACTCAATACCAGAATCTTTCATGTCCGCCTTGTCTTTATCTTTTTCTGCCCATTTGTTTTGCATGATTTTGCTTTTTGATATATTTATTTTAAGGCCCACTTCACTGCACGCTGTCTCTAGTTCATTTATCAGTTCTTTGAGCTCTTCCAGACTGTTTGAGAGTAAAACTATATCATCAGCGAATCTTAAGTTGTTGAGATTTCTTCCATTTATTCTCAAACCTCGGTTTTGCCATTGGATTTTTGACATTGCCAACTCTAGGACTGATGTGAATAGCTTGGGGGATATAGAGTCACCTTGTTTTACCCCTCTTTCTACTGGGAACTCTTTGGTGACTTCAGCGATGTTGACAAAAGCAGTGGAAGTGGTGTAGATGTTGTACAGTAAGTCAATATAGCCGGGATTCACTCCTTGTTCTAAAAGGGCTTGCATGATTGCAGAGTGATGGACTGAATCAAAAGCTTTTTCAAAATCGATAAAGGCCAAACAGAGGGGCATCTGGTATTCATTTGCTCGACTTATTACTTCGTTGATGACTTGGATGTGATCTACTGTGCTGAATCCTGACCTAAAACCAGCCTGTTCAATTGGTTGCGCTGTGTCCAAGGTGGAACTGATGCGGTTATTGATGACCTTTGTAAACATTTTGTATATGACAGGAAGAAGGCTGATGGGGCGGTAGTTTTTAATATTGTAACGACTGCCCTTTTTGTATAGCAACACAATCATTGCTTTGTTCCAGCTGGATGGGATATTTCTCTCTTCGAGGCATTGTGAAAACACCTTAGCTAGGTGTCTGTAAGTTTCTTCTCCAGTCAATTGGAGTACGTCAATAGACAGGCCGTCGTAACCACTAGCTGATCCTTTTTTCATTTCGTTCACTGCCCTTCTAACTTCATATGGGAGGACTTCAGGAATTGGTGAGTCTGGGCTTGATGTCATTAAAGGATTTTCATCTTGCTTGCTGTATAAGGACTGATAGAAGTTCCTGATATGAACCAATACTGCCGTTTTGTCTGTAATACGCTCATTATAATCATCTAAAGCTATTATTTGTTTCTTTCCTATCATTAATCTTTGTTTTGCTTTCTTATAGCCTTTCTTGTTCTCTATAACTGATCTGACCAGATTTTCGTTATATTTCTTGATGTCAGCTGTTATTTCTTTTCTAATGGTCTTGCACAGTTCAGCATATTCAATTAGGTTTTTTTCAGGTTTTACTTTCATATTCCTCCGTTTATTCAGGAGAGTTTTTGTATTATTGCTAATTTTACTTAATTTGGTGGTTTTAACAGTTCCTGCAATTTCTATGGCTAATGTGTTAATAGTTGAAGCTAAATTTCCATTGGCGGTGGTAGCTAGTTTCTCCGATAGTGTGCGTTGAAAAATGTCTTTCTTTTCAGTGAGATTGATTATATTTACTGATGTTTTATTGGTTCCTTTTATTAGCTTTCGCCTTTCCTGTTTTATGCAGATACAATACATTACATAAGTTTAAATATATGGTTTGTTTAATGGCCAAGTTACCAGAGATTTTTTTTTTTTTTTTAAATTCTAAATAAACGTTCCATAATTCCGAGAAAAGCATTCCATTCCACGAAGTGAATATACTCTGTAAAGTGTAGACTTGGCTGAGAACAAGATATCATAACTTTTTGTTACTGCACAAGCACGAGACTTGGCCCTTTTTTTGCGTGATTCATTATTATATCTCCTGATTCCTTGATTGATATTACAGTTGATTCAATGTTATTAAAAGAAACTACTCACCAACACGTAAACTGTCAAGTATTTCAGATTTACTTATATGACGTAACGACGTTTTTAGAGTTTAAATTATTATTTTTTAGTAAGAAAGGAGACTTTCTCGGCGAATGATTGCAGTAAAGTCCTCATAGGTTGTATCTCCGGATTTCATTGCAAACACACGAAATTACACACGTGAGGAAGACGGCGGAGGCAGCCGTCGAAGTATGGTGTTCCTACAACACAATTCGTCGATACACCGGTGAAAATTTCATTATAATTTTTTTTACCTTTAGTCGAAATAATAACAAGTAGAAGAGGGATTAATCGAAAGCCTGAGCGGCACATGTAAGCAGGTGGCTTTCATCAAAGAAACGCATTGAGGCAGCGGCCAAAACAACAATAAGTCAAAGGATATACAATTTCCTTTTGATAGCTGTTAAATAAACAGGTATGCGATCGTTAAAATTACGATAACATTAATTTCATATCAACGAATAATCAAATTTCCAGCCACAAATTAGGAAATTGTCACAATTACTTTATCTGCAAATACAGAAAATTGGAATAATGAAACCGTGAATAAAAAGCTGTAACAGTGTAGTTCAGATACCGTGTGCGACACTTAAAAAATAATTATATAGTTAGAAAATCGTACTAAATACGCACCATAACCCAAATTACAGAAATGTGTACTCGAAACAAACGTAAGTCGCAATGAATACGTAAAAGTGTATTTATTTACTTACGAATGACGAAGGTTGACAAAAACAAACGCTTGTTCACATGAGTCAAATGCCAACTGGAAGGGTACAGGCAAACAGTGCAAAATATCCGACAGAGACCGAGTGGGGCAGCGAGTCACGCAGACTGACACGCGTTTCCGCCGGATTTTGCGGATTGGGATCCGCTTAATTTTGTGCGGGATCCGCCAGACTGTCTAATGATGCGGGATCCCGCGGGATTGTGGGATCCCGCTTTGCTGGATTGTAATCCCTAGTCACAGCAGCAGTGATACGTTGCTGTAAATCTTGCAGTGCTGTTGGTATTGGGGGTATAAAAACTTTGTCCTTCACATATTAACTCCACAAGAAGAAATCCCATGAGGTCACATCTGGCGACCTGGGGCGCTATGACCACAGAGGAACATCACTCGGACCAGCGCGCCCTATCCAGCGATGTTACTGTCCTCTGTTGAGAAAGTCGCAGACACTAGTACTCAGTGAGGCGGAGCGCCGTCATGTTGTAGGATGACACTGGAGGAGTTGGTAGTAAGCTGTGTAAACAACCACACCCGAAACATATCCAGATATACGGATCCTGCTCGATAAAGAAAAAGGGCCATACAGTTTTCTCTTCGATACGACACATAATACATTCACTTTTGGCGAATCTCTTTCCAGCTCCACATAAGTATGCGGCAATTCAGTAGCATACACTCTCACATTGTGACGATTCACCTTTCCAGATGAGAGCGATCTGGTGGCTCAGTGGTTAAGGCGTCTGACTGGAGATGGGAAGGTCCCCGGTTAGAATCCCTGTCCTGTCGGGGATTTTCAAAGGCGCTTAACCCGACCTTCACCTCTGGCACAGCTTGCTGTGTAATGTGAAGTACGCCAGAACGCTTCCGTGGTTCGGATTCCACGTTAAACTGTAGGTCCTCTGTATCCGGCAGGATTGTCGGGTTAGGTTAAGGCGGCTACGATAGGGGCGGAATGCGCAGCCAATAAAAACGCTGTCTCCAGGTCATTACGACCACACGGAATTATTATTATTACCTTTCCAGACAGATGAAAATTCGCCTTGTCACTAAATACAAAGTTTCCCGCCTAGTCTACATCATTTTCCATAACTTCCAGCATTCGGATACAAAAATAAAAAAGACTGCAATAATCACCTGGGGCCAAGCAGGCTTTTAAACTTGGTAAGTTTATATATTTTTTTATATGCCACTCGTCTTTTTTGTCGTATACTTTTCAATACACAGTATTTTGAAACCCGATTAATCATTGAGGCTAACTTGTATATTGTGTAAGAATATGCCTGTATACTGTAATTGTGTGAACTGTGTTAACAACTCGGATACAGACCGAAATGAATTGGTCACATCAGCCAGCCCTCCGTAACAGTATCGGCAAACTCTTAAGTTCTCGAAATCGTTGTTTTGTAAATAGCCTCAGGTCCTGGAGAAGCAAAGAGCTACGCGAACGAGAGTATATACTTCGTTCGTGGCTTGAGAACCTTGTACCAGCTTATGCTACTGATATCAAAGGAATGAATTCGGATTGCAATAAAAGTTGGTAATGTTTCCAGGCTCGATCCTGTCAGTGGATGTAACAATTACTTGGAGCTTTTTATGAATTGAACGTTTTTAGCTTCACAGTTTTCTCTAATATTGCTTTATCACGCACTATCAGGTTCAACGCGTTAGAGTATTATTATTTTTAACTAACATAGGCACAACATTTCCACCGGTGTCAATTTCCCCAATTTTTCACTTTAGCATTACACGTATTTTCACTTTAATTGTTAAGCGTTTGAGACTAATGTGTCTGCCAAAATCCTCGATAGTGACTTCTCTATTCCCCCCCAAAAAATTTCCATTCCCTTTTTCCTGAAATCAAGTGTCACCTTTTTCCTTCAATGTAATACCCTACTCCTAATTATTCTCCCAATATTCATTCAGGAATCATCACTCTGAGTATTTCTACAGGATTTTTCCTTCGTTAGTTTGCAGTTTGTTTCTTCTCAATTACAAAATTGTTTTGCAGCTTAAGATTGTTTTTGAACGAGACATCCAAATTTCTAGAACTTGTCTAGTAGTGTAATTGTGTTGGATGGTTTACTTTCTGTCATTCGCTTCATTTTCTGATTTTCGGTGTTTACTTACATCGGCAATTGGACGGGATTTATAACTGAATCTCATAAAAATCTGGTTTCCCCATAAACTGAGCGTAATATGCAAAATCTCTGCGGCCTTTGGTATTTTTTTTTTTATCACCAACGTTAAAATATGCAATTTTACAGAAAATTATAAAAAAATGTTCCTTAAATAAATGCGTTCGTCTGTGCTAAATTATTTTTAACCAGTGCTAATCGAAATTGGGTTCTTCTTTTAATCATAACCATATCTGCAATTAACAAATTCTGAAATTAGATTTCGTTTCTTGCCTGCCTGGCTATATTAACGGGCATAACAGCTTATTTAAAGAAATGGAAGGAACAAATCAATTTTATATCTGTTTGTTACTCGTAAAAATTACATCGAGATTGTTGATAAATTGTCATAGGTACATTTGTGTACTGCAGAAAAAAGTCGCGGTTCCACGAATAATTTGAAGTTACAAAATACTTATCTAGTCATCTAGCTTGTTTAGTACGGATAGTGCTTGCACCTCTGCAATGTAGAACCTACAACTGTAAACCCATAAAGGACTGGCCTTTCCTCAATCTGTAGAGTTGGACTGATAGCGTTTTAAATAGATGTTATAATAGTGTCTACCGCTATGATGTTCCGATCAGCAACCAACTTAAAAATGTGTTTGTACCTAAAGATATGGTAATAATACACAAAATAAAACATAATTATGAAGAATAAGTGATACTACACGGCACTGGATAGTGAATATGAGAATATCCTCCTTTGATAAATATTGTGCGAATAACAATCCGTTTTCTAACACTTGCCATTAGAAGCATTCTGCCTATTTTTTTTTATTATTAAACTCAAGTTTATTTTGCGTTAATAGTCATGAAATAAAATCTAACTTTTTGAACTAGTGAATGGTCAAGTAGGCCTAGTAATGATATTAACACAGGAATTTGTAAATAGGCCTAATCCACGTTGAATAGTTCGTGCACGACCAAGCTCTTCTTGCGAAAGATATACCTCGTTCATTGTAAGGAAGCTGTAGAACTATTTAGTAGATGTAGTTTGAAAACTATTACAGAGAACGCACAATATATTTGTATGTCGCCTTAAGACCACTGAGGCCAATTATTATATGGAGAATACATTTACGATGGTTCGTTGTGATGAAAGAGACATGTTAAATACAGTAGTGCGGAGTATAATTTCCAAAGTAAATCCACTTCTCTGTAATAAAAAGACTTCTCGTAAAACCTTTAATCGAAAGATTCATCACCAATGGTTGAGTGTTATGTATATTCAATAAGTCAACAAGAACGAAGTAAGATCTTTACAAAGTACCTGTTGCAGAAAACGTTTTGGTTATGTGAAAAATAAAATTACTAGACAGAACTGGTGCAGCAAGTACAGTATTAAACACAAGGAGAGACTTAACAGATAACCTGACATGACCTTATTAAAAAAATAGAAGAGGGAACAGTATTAAAAAAAATATTTGAATAGGCTCTGTCAAGAAGAAAGGAGGGAAGAGAATACGCTGAACAGTCCAAAATACACTGGTAGAAAAGAGAGATTCGTGGCAAAACAAGGAAGGCTGAAAATTTTTCTACGTTCCCTAAAGATACCAAAATATAAACACTCGAAATTAGTACATACGCGTGTACTAGTGAAATTTGTTATATATTGACGAACGATTATCAGATCTTTTGGTTATAAATGCCATTCATATCGTAACATTCTTAAATAAAAAATAATTCATAGTGGGCTACTTCCCATCGGACTTTCAAGAAAACTATCTGAGCCTTGGTAAAACGCAGTCAAATAACGACTCATCGACGAAACCAGATTAACAAAATCATAAACTGTCCTTTAGTATTCATAAGACAAATTTGTCAGATTGAAATTTATGTCATATTGTTATCATTTGAACCTAATATACAGCTGTATGCAAACACTTTGACTGTGAGAAACTAATTCTGTTTCGTTGGCCACTATTTGCGTTAAAATAACTCGAAGGAATATCACAGGGTTTCAAACATAATTATGCAGCTCAGGGTCCCAGAACTGAAATGATGTATTTTTGATGAGGTATCGGAAGTTGAGAAATAAACAGGAGCGTGTACGTTTGTTTTGTTCACCGTGAAATATGAAAACATTACCGATAAGTTTCGAATAACGTGTAACCTACAGTCATAGGAGTAGATTATTGTATGTTTCACTTTGAGGTGACGTCAAATAGCTGAGAAATTAAGAAAGAAGTGTCCTCTAATTAGTATCCTTTCACAGTCGAAATGTTTAAGGGATGTATCATTCGGAACTGAAACTTATCACATATATTATACGTATACGTTGTCTTTTTTATGACGAGCCAAATAACCTAGGTTCATATCTAACCAAACTCAATAAATGAGGTATCATTTTAAAGAATAAGGTCTCCGCTTTGGTTAAATCATAAATTAGGACAGAAATTTATCGGAATTCGGACCCTAAAGGACGAAATTATCATCATTTCATAAAATGTGTGTGTTTTTTTTTTTTTTTTTTTTTTTTGCGACGAGTCCCCTATCTCCCTTCTTCATACCTAACCGAAATCGATAAATGAAGTACCATTTTAAAAATTAATGTGCCCGCTTTAATAAAATCAAGAATTAAGAAAGGAATTTACAAGAAGTCAACCCACAAACGGCAAAAATATTAACTATGAAGGTCATGCGTATGAAGCAGTTCAGAGTCAAGTCGATAGGCTTCATTTCCAGCCACAAGGATTTAACGCGTTACCGCTAGATAGCAGAATCACTTATCACTCTTTGTGCTTTCTGCAATAAGGAGCTTTTTGAACATTTTTTCCCCTGTTAAGTAATGTTCTGTTTACTAATGTAAATTACAACGAGTTTGTGTAATTTGTATCTTTTACGCCTGCAAAAGTTTTTTATTATTGTTCAGTCAGATATTTTAAGTGTTTTGATATGTACCTGAACCACTTGGCGAATAATTCATTACTACAAACGGGCCGGTTCTACCATCCTACTGCAATCCATCAGCCTCGCGGTCCATCATATTTTGGGAGCGTGCATAAACCACGTAGCTCCATTTTGGCCTCCTGTGAACTCCCCCTCCCCCCACGTAGCCCAACGTGGCATTTGTCTCTACCCCCCTCCCCTCCAAGTAGCACGTAGTCCTTTTCCCAATTGATTCCAGAAGGCATTTTGTACTGTTTTCTCTTGTCAGACTATCATAAATTACATACGGGGATAATTAAATTGCGGAAATAAATATTCTCAAGTTGTTTTGTGTTCTGTATCTCATTTTAACTGTGACAAATAAAATGAACGAAAAGCTACGTGGCCTGGCTCGGAAACCCCCCGCCCCTCATACATCCAGCCTACCCCTCCCCCTCCCCCCTAGACCAAGCCACGTAGTGTATGCCCACTCCCTTTATCTGCGAAATGTTAGCACGAGTCATCATGTATTCATTAATAGTCGTGACACCATTGGTTTATCACTATGTCTGTGACACTCTTGATTAGGCAATGTGCGAGTAATTTCGATAGACCTCATAATCCTTTGCAAAATAATGAATACCAAATGAACGAACTGAGGGGCAGCAATTATTTCAGAAATATAAATAAACTGATAAAATTTGTTCCATTTGTCTTTACAGCAAATATTTAAAGCAAAAATTTTTTGGTTCAGCTTTCGTCTGGTTGGAGTGCAGTTCTGGCCGCACAACCCCCCATTACATTCTGCAGGTACTACTTAGGTTGAGATCAGTAAACAGAATCACAGCTTCCACAGAATATACACACACATTGGAGTCTTAGAATTTTCACTTCCCAGTACTTATAAGAAATTCCAAATGAAATGCAGTTTTGCAGCAACAATTTTTTTTACAGATAATCTTCAAGTCAAAATCGTTCTAGCGGTAGAGTGTTCAAATGCAGTACTTTTTATTTCGAAACTTGGAGATTGATTTCCAGCAAGGAATCCACGTGTTTTTTTCCCATTAAATGACGCTGACTTTCAATTGAGCTTAATTGTGATGGAGCGGATGACCCGGTGGAAATGCCCTACTCATCTAATTGCCCTTTCTTATTATTAATTTTATTGTTTTATATACTTTAAGTGTTAAATTCTTCCGCCCACCTAATTCTTACATTTACGATTTTAATTTTAAATTCCTTCAACGTGTCCGATAAATTAATCATTATTTCTTTTCGCAATTTTTGCGAATTCCTGACACCCTTACCCACAAAGGAAACTTTTACCACCTTCTTATGTATGAAATCAAGTGCGAGCTTGTGCCGATGGTCATCTTTTCCTTTCCTAAATCTTTGACCAATATCCCACAAAGCCACATCACCAACATGCGTCCTGTACATTCCCAGTACTCTCTTCACCCTCCTCCTTTCTTCCAATGACTCCCAGCCCAGCTCCTTTATCATATCAGTTGCTGACTGGGTACTGCGGTAATTTCTACAAAAAAAATCTAGTTACTCTTCATTGTACGGGCTCCAACTCCTGTTCATAAATTTCATGAATTAAAATTGAAAATCCGCATTTGACCACAACGTTACAGGGAAATAAGGTTCAAATCTAAAGAACTAAATAACTTGGATCTGCCCATCCATGACGACATGGATAATATGTTTGTGAGACTTAAATCAAGAAATCAAAGTGTAAAAACTGTAAAACAGATTATATCTGATAATTTTAATGGGAGAGACGCTTGGAAACTGGAGTGGATAGCCTCAGCCCCACCAGAATGGCACTCCCTGTTCGACAGTCAACAGGCACTAAAGGGACTCGACCTTCCTCGCAGGACCTGGGCAGCTCTTAACAGAGTTAGGACTGGTCATGGAAGATCTGCTTCATCTTTGTATACATGGGGAATGAGAGATTCACCGAGATTCGACTGTGCTGAGGAAACGCAAACCATCCATCACGTGACATTTGACTGCCCACTTCGAGCCTTCAGGGGATCACCGATAGATTTTATTAACATATCAAATGAAGCTTTAGATTGGCTACATCATGTTAATTTTGAATTTTAATTGTAATTAATGTTAAATTGTATTATTTTTGTGCAATGGCCATAAGCTAAATAAATAAATAAATAATAACTAAATAATATATATTTGCGATATCCAATCTAGAAAAGTTTTTTGTAAACAGTCAAAAAGACTGAAACAGTGATCTAATTAAATTGCTTCTAATCACTGGGAGGTTACAAATACTTCGGACTCCAGCAATGGCATTTTCACTGATGACTTAATTTCCTAACTGTTGTTAAAAAGGAAACAACAAGCGGCTTAAGACGCCAGAGGAGTTATATTGTTGACAGCGCGCAGTATTTAACTAGCGGAGTGGATTTCCGAAATTAATTAGTATTTGGCGATAAGAGTTAATGCCTGGCGGATTATAGGGCCGGCATGTGGCTATGTTTGGCGGGCGGGTCGTAAATCTGCCTCAGGCGGGGCCGGATTCTCCTATCACACGCCCTCAGTAACAGCGCAAAAATAGACTGCGCCCTACCTCTGCATTTCCACACGCTGCAGCTAAGGGCTTTACCGACTGCAACCGTTGATAAGCATAAGGTTCGGAGCATACCATTCACTTAAATTCATTTCATTTTACACGTGTAATATAGAATAGTGAACATTTTCCTCGCTTGAACAAAAATTTACAATTTATGAAGACAATACAGGCAGTTCATCTCAGAAACAACATCAAGGAAAAAAAAAAAACAATTAGTTCAATGACAAAACGTGCGGCTATCTTTAAAACTTCTGCTACATACGGCAAACACACTTATTCGACAAAAAATCGCTGTATACATGAAAAATATCAAATAATACTAAATTTTTTAAAACAAGTCAGGTCTAAAATATCTAGACAGAAGAATGCTTTATAAACTATATAAGAATCAAGTGGCTATTATAATAGTAGAGAATCATGAGAGTCATGCATCAGTTAAAAAGGGTGTGAGACAAGGTTGTAGTCTATCCCCGCTAATATTCAACTTGTATGTGGAAGAAGCAATAAAGGAACTCAAAGAAAAATTTCCATGTGGCATAAGTGTTCAAGGAGAAAAAATCAGTATGCTACTATTTGCTGATGACATTGTCTTGTTAGCAGAAAGGCCTGAGGATATTGAGAAGTTCCTGAATGGCATGAATGAAGATTTTGGACTGAATATAAATAAAAGCAAGACCAAAGTGATGAAAAGTGGTAGAAACGATACCAATCACAGTAGATTAAATATAGAAATAGAATCGGATACAATAGGAGAAGTAAGTGAATTCTGTTACTTAGGAAGCAAAATTACAACCGATGGCAGAAGCAGGAATGATGTTAAAAGCAGAATAGCACTAGCAAAAGGAGCCTTCATGAAAAAGAGAAATCTTTTAGTTTTAAATATTGATCTAGGAATTAGAAAGATTTTTTTAAAACTCTATGTATGGAGCACAGCACTTTATATGGTAGCGAAACATGGACTTTAGGAATGCCTGAAAGAAAGAAAATTGAAGTTTTTGAAATTTGGTGATACAGAAGAATGCTGAAAATTAAGTGGACAGACAACGTACAAAATGAACGAGTTTTTGAAATGATGGGTGAGGAAAGAAGTTTGTGGAAGAAGCTTACAGAAAGAAGAGACAGGCTGGTAGGTCATATTTTGAGACATGTTGGATTAGTTAATTTGCTGGTGGAGGGAACCGTCGAAATTAAGAACTGTAGAGGAAGACAGAGATTTGAACATACGAAGTATATAATTGAGGACGTGGGTTGAAAGCGATCTGTAGAGATGAAGAGGTTAGCACAAGATAGGAAGGGATGGAGGATTGCATCAAACCAGTCGAAAGACTGACGACGGAAAAAAAATTATTAAATTTGTTGTTTTCAGAAAGTGATTAAAATAAAATGGAAGCTTTATTAGTCGCTTATAAATCACAACTTCGTGTAAAGTCTATGTTCAACACATGTCATTCACCGGAGCAATTTAGGCGTAAATTGATGCAACAAAACTGAGAATACAAACAAAATTGCAATGGTTTTACTAAACATGCAGTCAAATCTTGGTATTCTGTTTTGTTTTCGAACTAATTCCAAAATTTTTATTTGTACATATAATATGTACAATGGTAGCCGTTGCCTTTCTCATAATGATTCCCATACATCAGAGTTGATACTTTTTAACTATATTAAGTGCTGTTTCCCTTACAAAATGTTTTGAAACGTTACGGAAAGTTGTTATTATTATTGTAGTTGCCGTCATCAGTCTCTCACCTGGTTTGGTGCATTCCATTATTTCTTCTTATCTTGCGCTAACCCCTTCACCTCAACATATCCCATATAATTTACGTCGTCGATTATCTGTTTCATATATTTTATCTCTGTCTTCCTCTGCAATTCTTACCTTCCACTGTTCCCTCCACTAACAAATTTGCCCATTCTACATGTCTTAAAATATGACCTACCAGCCTGTCTCTTCTTTTTGTAACACTCTTCCACCAACTGCTTTCTTACTCATCGTTTGCAAAACTTGTTCACTTCGTACTTTATCTGTCCACTTAACTTTCAGCATCTTTCTATAGTGCCACATTTCAAATGCTTCAATTTTCTTCCTATCTGGTATTCCTAAGGTCCATGTTTTACTACCATAAAGTTCTGTGCTCCACACATAGAATTTCAAAACGTTCTTTCTTAGTCCTACATCAATATTTGAATCGAAAAGGTTTTTTTTTTTTTTTTAAAAAAATAGAGCAGGCTCTTCTCGCTAGTGCTATTTTGTTTTTAACATCATTTCTGCTTCTGCCATGAGTTTTAATTTTACTTCACAAATTACAGAATTTAGTTACTTCTCCTATTGTACCCGATCCTAATTTTATGTTTCTGTTTTTATATCCGAGAGTAAAGAATATTTGACTAAATAACATTCCGAGTTTCTTGCATTTTGAAAGAAATATTGCTTGTGTTAAAGATTTTATGTAGGTTTTTTTCGTACCGAGAGTTTATTTTACAAAAAAGACCCTGTATCTTTCAAATGAATTACAATTAATTCCATAGAAACAAAATTTTTAACCAGTGCATTACATTGACTAATGATCCAAGGGTTGAACAAACATGAACAAGACATTTCTTAAATGTCCATATTGGACTGATAACTAAGAAAACAGATTCATAAATGTTTTTCTGTATAAAATGCACTGTCGTCTTACATTTTTGCACTACAGTTGGAGTTTTTTAATTTATTCTTCATAAAATTAGATGCATGTCTACGTCTTCAATGGCACACGAAAGCTAGAATGTCTTTGCTGTGTGAAAATTTCTTATCGCCTAAATTTTTTGAGAGGCCCATACAAATAACAGTAACATATTGGAAAATCTGGATTGTAAGAAGGATGATCAGAAGCTATTCTGTGTAGTAGCAGCAGCAGAATGGGTCCGATCGTCATCACGCAAAAGTAGAACTCTTCACGTAGGAATCTTCTCAGCAGAGTTCCACTAGTTTCGACCTAGAGTTCACAGCAGTATGCAGCGTTGACATTTCGTAGTTGAAACAGAAAATCGACACACGGGACACATTGAACATTCCAAGAGACGATCATGGGACCATCATCAGTAAATGGGTTATCACCATCGTCATAAAAATAGGCATTGTAAATTACAACCGAATAAAAGACTGCATCATTTGGTTCTTTTTTGGGTAGGGAGGGGGGAGGTGTAGAAGAGGGGACGGTTGAATGTGTGAAAGTTTCGTCTGGAGTTATTGATTAGCTATATATGTATTATGTTCCATCTTTCTTACCTACTGTAACCCTCTCGAAATAATATCGATCTTATATTATAATCTACCTCACTATGCACCAATTTCCCTTTCTTCTGTTCGTTAGCAAATTAACACGTTCCATATGCCTTAAATGACATTTCTCCAAAAACTGCTTGATACAATCTACAGTTCATAGTTTCTGTTTCACTATATTCCAGTATATTAAATTTTTCTTCTACCCGGTTTTCACAACTGCCAACTGTATTAAGCAGTCTAGTCGTTGTTAGTTATAAAATTCCACGAAGAAAATTCCTTCACAGACCCAAAATGTGGGTCCCATACTATACCACACACTGAATTATCCATTCATTTTCTTTAACGCATCATTTGCTTTGTTTTCAAGTTTTTGTACTGATGACTGTTTCAGTTATATGCAAGTATCATCTGAAATAACGACATGTATTTATTAGGGCGTAATATTCGTGGGAGGGTCATTGATATAAATTAAGAATAGCAGAGGGCCACGAATTGAACCCGGAGGTATACCACATTCAATTCCCCGCTTGAGAGGTATTGTATCTTTGAAGAATACAGTTTTCTAAATACAACTTAAATCAAAGTCCTGGCCTAAGTCAATAGAGTTCTAATGTAGCTATGAGAATCCCATGGTCAACAATCAAAAGGTTTAACCAGATTACAGAATATTCCTAAGCAATTTAATTTTTTATGCATTCCTTCCAATATATTGACTATAGAATCAAAGATTGCTTACTATAAAATTCTACAATAGCAAAAGCATCAAAATTTAAGTTTTAATATATCATTATTCAAATATTTACTTTTAACAAGTACGGTAATTAGTTGTTCTCCAAAGTACAGTTCCTATTTAACGAAACTCGCGTTTTACACAAGAGAAAAATTATTTTTCCCGTCAATGTTTTCGGGTCTTCTCGCTTCATTCTCGCCCCGTTTTTTGAAAGCATACTTCCTTTATGAACCGTTATGTACGACAAGGTTTTATCACCAAGTTTCCACAAATTTCTGATTGTTTAACGATTACTTTGGTAGGAAATTTAATAGCAGTGCATCGTCCCACGCAATGTTCTTACATGTGAAACATAAAACGTTTCACACTTTTTACCGAACGAATGAAATTGGTCAAAACTTGTTTCGGCCATCAGCCAGGGCTACCAACCCTTTTTACTTTTATTTTTGCCGTTAAATAAACTTTCTTTGAAAAAAGCCGTTGGTTGGTTACAAGTATACTTTTATTGTTTTCTTCTTTGCTTATTCACAGTATGTAAATTTGCCGAACAAGCCAGGGCTACCAACTCTTCTTCTTTTTTATTTAGTGACTAAATAAACTTTCATTCGAAAAAATGGCATTTTTTGGCTAGAAGTGTACTTTTATTAGAGTCTTAATTGATTGTATTGTAAATTTGTAGACCATGTAGCAAATTTCTCTTCCTACTTTTAGTGCCTGTTCCTTGGTGTATTGTCTTTGTTGCAGCTCTGATTTATATTGTCAAGTGCGCCCATTTAGAACCGGCTCCGTTGCACTTTGCCACCGAGGAGCCCCCAGCTTCACCCCTCTCCCCGCCGTGGGACTTCCGGGCGGTGATTCCCAGAGCACTGTGTCCGCCGCGAGCAACAGTGGAGCCAACATGCAAATGCCGACTGCGCGGCCGGGCAGCCGGAATAAGGTCGCGCGGGTAATTGCAGCTATAAAGTTGGCAGCGCGGGGCAATAAAATGCGGGCGGGCGGTGCACGGGCTGTGTCCGACGCGCACGCAACACAGTTGGCACGCCTGGTCGCCCGGGGCGCGACTTCTTTTTGTAGCCACCCGATCTAATGGCGAGTCTCTGTACGATCCAAAAAGGTTTGCGTGCAGCTGCCTCCGTCTCGTGTCGTTTATTGCCGCCAACGTTCGACAGCAGAATAAGTCATGTCTTGAATACTATAAACCCTGACATTTTCAAGGTTTCGGGACAAAAAAATAGAGAGCAGAACTGTACAAATTTGTAGGATAGCTTTAAAAACGTGGTAAGCTGGTGATTTTTATACTGTGCTAGTAAATACCTCATAGACAAAAGCGACGGATCGAAAGGGGTGTTGTGGCAGTTGCTTAAGTAAATGGAATTGTTATAAAAATAAAGCTCAGTGAACTGGTCCCGGGTTCGAATCCCGGTAGGCGCAGGAATTTTGAGAGTTGTGTTTGATCATATGAGCTACGCCAGGACGCTCCGTGGTTCGGATTCCACGTTAAACTGTAGAAACAACCCTAGTTGTAACACGATGTGTACACATCCACAGCAAAATTCAAGCTAAACAAGGCTTAACGTGCTCCTAGTTGGCCCAGAGAACATACAGGGTGTCCAGAAAAGGACTCCCTGATTTCAAAATTAAATATCTCGAAAACAAAGATCGATAGAGGAATGCAGTAAACGGTATGTTTATCGTGAAAGCTGTAAGAAGTGTATACAGCAGTTTGAGGAATACTTCGGGAATCGAGTCATTGCTTTGGGATATCCCGAATTTACTGGTGCAGGCATGGAATTGCCTCCATATTCGCCGGATGTGACTCCCTGTGACTTTTTTTTGTGGGGCACAGTGAAAGACATGGTCTACCCGAAGCATCCCGCCACGCTGGACGTGCTGGAATCGGCGATCTCTGCGGCATGTGAATCCATTTCGGTCGAGACACTACGAAATGTGATGGCGAATTTCATTCTTCGTTTGCGCCACCTCTGTAGTGCCAATGGTGAACATTTTGAAAACATTGTGATGTGATTGTTTGCAAAGATTGTTTTCATACGATTATTTCACTTATGTATGCTGATATGAGCTGTACAGCGTACATCTGTTAGCAGCTTTTGTAACTATTATTTCACACTGCTGTATACACTTCTTACAGCTGTCACAATAAACATACCGTTTACTGCATTCCTCTATCGATCTTTGTTTTCGAGATATTTAATTTTGAAATCAGGGAGTCCTTTTCTGGACACCCTGTACATACAAAGCTCAGTACCTTGCGCTGATGGAGCGTCCATAAACTACGTGGCTCCGTTTTGGCCTCCCTTGAACCCTTCTTCCCCCCTTTTCCCATCACGTGACCTGACGCTACTTTTGCCTCGACTCCCCCCTCCATCTGGCACGTAGCTTCCTCGCTATTAACTCCAGAAGACATTTTGCACTGTTTTCTCTTAGAAGGCTATCATTAAAATTATAAAATAATCGTGTATTTAATGACCACAACCGATTATAAATATTCTGAATGAAATGTTGGTACAAGCCCCTGCTGCAAGGTTCTCAGGTACAGTCAGAGATGTATAAGTTTGTTGGTGGTTTAATTAATAAGATAAATAATCAGTCCACCATAAAGTTCAGTTTAACATTTGTTTTTTATTCACCAAGAAAACACGACGTCAACGATACTGTTTACATGCATAGATACAATCCAGAGGTTGCGTACAACACTTCTTCCACAGATAATACAGTTCCCGGCCGTCGCAAACTGAGTTGGTGAAAAACTTTGCCGAACAACTAACACTCTGCCTTGGATGATCGCTTTATATAAACTCCACCGAAATTTCTAGAACATTTCAAAAGCTTCCGCCAGATAATTTTCGAACATTAACAATACTTAAATAATGGAAACATATTAAAAACAACCAGAATTAATACATAATCATTCACAATCAATACAAAATGGTCAGAAATGGAAATTAAAGATACTTAAACCCAAATTATTCACAGAAATCATTTTAAACTGTAGCAAATTATCCTTTAGAAATAGTAACTTGCATTAATACTTGGAATTACGAACATTTAAGCAATTCTCTTGCACAACATATTAAATGGCCTTTAAATAATTTATTTTCATAATACAAAGTCTATATACTACATTGATTTACAGGAAATTGTAGAACAAACCTACCAGATCATACTCAACCAAACTCCAGCCTACTACAAATGATTAAAAAAATACAATTTCATTTTAGTTTAGATTTGAGGGCTGTTACAGATGCTTTTCATCTTAAGGTGTTAATAAAAACATCCTACTTATCTCATTTATCATTGCTCATTTATTGATAAATTGTAACAAACCACATCTGCCTGTAAAACACTAAAAAGAGCAGCATTTTTTGTTTTCTTTTGCTGCAGTTCTACTTTACCAGGGAATGATTCAGTGACCTGCTTTTGAGATTTCTATCACCAATTGGATAATGAAAAAACTTTGGAAAAACATTTTTGATAAGCCTCGGAAAGTATATTACACAGCATCACTTCACACCACACTTTGAACTTGATATAACATTTCAGCCGTCACTATAATTAAAGTACATCGAAGAATAAATTCTCTGGCTTTCAGCCGCGTTAAAAAAGTGACTTTTATACGCGACTGGAAGCCAGAGAAGATTTTAGTTACTATAACTAATGTTGCGCTGAAATTCACTTGACAGAACAAGGTTAAGTATTTTTTTTATTAACGAGTGGTGTGGGCACCCAAGGGCGATCCTTCTATGCAACTTTATTTCAAACCATCAAAACAATACGAAATGTCACTGTCTTGGGAAAAGCCTGGGTGACATCTCTAACCAAATAAATTTGGGTCTAGGTATGGCATGGCATGGCTAATGTTTTTCGAATCGTAATGCGCCGCTCGCGTGCAATGCAACGCTATGGTGCATACGCGGCACTATCAGTATGCAGAATACCTAAATTACAAACGAAGATAACTAAATGACAGGAATAAATATCCACATACTGCTGGGTGCTCTGTATCTTATTTTATCTGAAATGAATTAAAAGCTACGTGACTTGGCTCGGACCTCCCTCCCCCCCCTTCTCCTCACGTAGCCCAGCGACTACCCAACCCCCGCTCTCCCCCTGTCCCCCAGACTGTGCCACGTAGTTTATGGACACTCCTTGTTGCAAAATTTTTCAGTAGTCATCCTTGTCGAGGTTGCATTTCAATTTAACCAAAAACTCCGCTAATATCGCCGCCAGTGAATCAAAGCTTCAGTCACACGCGAATTAATACAGTCACTGTATCGCATGATATAAACTTAACCCAAAATCTAAACGAGTTCATACATCTTTCTTTTTTGTTATCCGTGATTCAGATCGATATTAAAATTTTTTAACAGCTGACACAGTTACATGCGACTGAAATAATTACGTCAATAATATAGCGTCAGTGAAAGCAAAGGATATTAAAAATAAACCTTAGCAACTTACGTTATGCCACGTAATATTATTTAGGTCTAGGGCCCATAGATCGCAATCAGTATGGAAATAATTTCATTCAAACGAAGTATTAATTGTTCATGAGAACAATTTAAATTTCTCATGTCCTCTGCTGTAACGTCAAATGACAGTTGTAATTTTGACCCAGGCTAAATAACGATCTAATCAAAACTTCAGCTAACATTGCTGATTGAAAATTAAAACTTTTATCCTACATATCCATGGGAAAAGATTTTAACGAAAACATCTACACCAAATGAATATAAATAAATAAAAGTAACTAATATTTAATACGTTAATTTAAACGAAATACACACTTTCCTTTCGATTTTCTGCCGTTTAATTTCTTCGCGGATGGTTAAATAATATACATAGACGGAAAAAAAAATCCCAACACCAAGAAAAAATTATTGTAGAGTAATGAAATTTGGACAATGCATTTGTCAAGTTAACATGTTTAATTGATTAAATTTTCAAGATCACAGGTTAATTTAAGCTCAAGAAAATGCATTTCAAATGTGAAATACTGTTAAATTAATAGCCGGTGTAACCTCCAGAATTTTGAATGCAAGCCTGCAAACGTGAATGCATTGTGTCATACAGGTTTCGAATGTCACTTTGTGGTATGGAGTTCCATGCTTGTTGTACTTGTGCTGTCAATACTGGGACGGTCAGTGCTGGCTGTGGATGATGCTGGAGTTGTCGTCCAATGATATCCCATACGTGTTCAATTGGAGACAGATCTGGTGATCTCGCAGGCCAAGGTAACATGTCGACACTCTGTAGAGCACGTTGCGAGACAACAGCGGTATGAGGGCGAGCGTTATCCTGTTGAAAAACTCCCCCTTGAATGCTGTTCATGAATGGCAGCACTACAGGTTGAATTACCAGACTGACGTACAAATTTGCAGTCAGTGTGTTTGGTATAACCACAAGAGTGCTCCTGCTGTCATAGGAAATTGCTCCCCAGACCATGACTCCAGGTGTAGGTCCAGTGTGTCTAGGCCGCAGACAGTTTGGTTGCAGGCGTTCCCCTGGCCTCCTTCTGACCAACACTCGGCCATCACTGGCACCAAGGCAGAACCTGCTTTCATCAGAAAACACAACAGATCTCCACTCCGTCCTCCAATGAGCTCTGGCTTGACACCACTGGAGTCGCAAACGGCGATGGCTTGTAGTCAGTGGAATGCACGCTACAGGGCGCCTGGCTCGGAGCTGTCCTTGAAGTAACCGATTTCTAACAGTTCGTTGTGTCACTGTGGTACCAACTGCAGCTCGAATTTCTGTAGTGCTGCCATTCATGAACAGCATTCAAGGGGGAGTTTTTCAACAGGATAACGCTCGCCCTCATACCGCTGTTGTCTCGCAACGTGCTCTACAGAGTGTCGACATGTTACCTTGGCCTGCGAGATCACCAGATCTGTCTCCAATTGAACACGTATGGGATATCATTGGACGACAACTCCAGCATCATCCACAGCCAGCACTGACCGTCCCAGTATTGACAGCACAAGTACAACAAGCATGGAACTCCATACCACAAAGTGACATTCGAAACCTGTATGACACAATGCATTCACGTTTGCAGGCTTGCATTCAAAATTCTGGAGGTTACACCGGCTATTAATTTAACAGTATTTCACATTTGAAATGCATTTTCTTGAGCTTAAATTAACCTGTGATCTTGAAAATTTAATCAATTAAACATGTTAACTTGACAAATGCATTGTCCAAATTTCATTACTCTACAATAATTTTTTCTTGGTGTTGGGATTTTTTTTTCCGTCTGTGTAGAACTGTTATTAAATAAAGCTCATAACCTCTGCTGTGTAGTAATATCTCTGGCCACTGATAATCCTACGTGATTTCACTGCGTGACGGACATGGTTACTCTGTGACCAACGCTAGCGTTTTATCAGTATAGATTGTAAGCGTTCCGTTCGATCCCAGATGATGGCAATCTCGAGCATGCGGAACAATACATCATACCTATTTTAAAACCGATATATGAGCGACACAAAAGCCCTACGTAGTATAAAGGGACAGAATGGAAATTCTAGCGAGATGACGATACTGTATTGGAGCTTTGCCTTGGAAAACTCTAAATGATTAATAAGCTCTTTCTACTCCTCAACCTAGTCGATGAAACCTACCAATCAAAACACTGTATTGGTGGGATTCTCCTCTTTAGAAACTTCTATGGGATAGTTTGAAGTTGTATTCCTTCTTTAATTAATAAAGTGGAGACGAAATGAAAACGGCATACTCTGTTTGGAATTGTTTATGTTTCTTACTAGACATCTCTAAGATAATACGTTGTTTTCTTTAAAAAAAAATATTGTTCAGATTTGTGAATATTTCAACACTGACTTGACAAAGCCATCATAATTTCAAAAATGTAGATAGCGCAGTTATAATTCGAAACTGTACCAGCGGTCGATAACACGGCTTTCATGTGACTGAATTGTAATTAGAGCGATATTCTGAGAGGATCGCGAATACTTACCAGAGCACTGATGACGTCGTCGATATGTTTCACCCTCTATAGGGATAAAACAATCAAGGTGTTACTTACACAATTTTTCACGGTGACTTACAGTATTCTTGTTTTCCGGTTTCACTGAGTTGTAACTGCACTTGCTATCGACTCTAGAGTCCGACAGGAAAGTGTGATTACCTGCTAAAGTTCGTGCGGAAGTATTTAACAACGTACGAGCTTCGCATTTGACGGCTGACAACGGAACTATACCGGCACTAAATTTTTTTTTTTTTTTTTACTTATGGCATTACACCTCGTCGACGTCGATGTCATTAGAGACGGGATGGGACTGGGTACAAGGAACGGGAAGGAATTCGGCCATGGCCTTTCTGAAGGAGGCATCCCGGCATTCGCCTGGCCAGAACACACTAGATAATTACTCCACGTTTAGTAACTCGTTAAACATCTTTATGACTATTTGTATGTATGTATGTATGTATGTATATATGTTCGTTTGGGTAAACGCGGACCACGTTAAAGCTTTGTTATGGCTTGCATTTGCTGTGTATGTGTGCACACAGTGTTACAACTAGCAGGGACCCACTAGCCTAAGATACGGGTACATGATTTCTACGTCCATCTGTTATTTGATTGAGATGCAATTATTATGTAGCATAATACGATTCTGCCGCGTTGCCTAAGTAAATATGGTCGCAAATATTTTTAATTAAATTTTCAAAAAAATTCGTTCACTTGTTTTAAAAAAAAATAAATTATAATTAATTTCAAAGAGAGACATGTAAAGAACATAAAAAGTTTGGGTTGCTTATGTAAAAAGTAGGGGTTGCCAGCTGTTTTTTTTTGCTGTCATCAGTCTTTCAACTGGTTTGATGCAATCCTCCATCCCTTCCTATCTTGTGCCAACCTCTTCAAGTCTACATATTCCTTACAACCCACGTCCTCAATTATCTGCTTCATATATTCTAACCTCTGTCTACCTCTACAGTTCTTACCTTCGACTGTTCCCTTCATCAGCAAATTAACCAATCCAACATGTCTCAAAATATGACCTACCAGCCTGTCTCTTCGTTCTGTAACTTTCTGCCACGGTTGACTTTAACAGCTGCAATCCCTACTTGAAGCCACTTTTTCACAGCCATTCCAAACATTTTATGTTATTTACACGTCTCTCTTTGAAATGAATTATAATTTATTTTTTATAAAAAAATGTTAACGAAATTTATTGAAAAAATATTTTTTGAAAATTTAATTAAAAATAGTTTAATAGGGAACTTGACAGAATCGTATTCTGCTACTAATAATTATAGATAAAAATTGGATTCCAAACAGATAACAGATGGATGTAGAAATCATACAGCCGTATCTTGGACTGGCCTCGCATTCGGGAGGACGGCGGTTCGAATCCCCGACCGGGCATCCAGATTTGGGTTTTCCATGGTTTCCCCAAATCACTCCAGGCAAATTCCGGGATGCTTCCTTCAAAAAGGCAATGGTCGAATTCCTTCCCGTTCCTTGTCCCCAGTCCCGTCTCGCCTCTAATGATCTTAGCCGTTGACGAGGCGTTAAAAAAAAAACAACAAAAAAACGTATCTTGGACTACACAGTTTAACGAATCATGGCGGGGATCAGGCGTACATCACATTATACCGTAAACTGTACCAGAGGTGAAGGTTGGGCTTATGAATATCCCCCCGAGACAGGGATTCGAACCGGGGA
>JARYHS010012964.1:0-35676 GCA_031002005.1 Vandiemenella viatica | reverse complement strand
CTATTGTTATGAGGAAACTATCAAGTTTTCCAAATCCAGTACAGGATGATAGGAAAATGTTTGTGTTGAGAAATAATGTATTATAAACAAATGTACATTTCTGAATATCAATTATGTTTTTGTATGGAATATATAAGGACTTAGATAGACAAATTAATTACAAAAGATAGAAAGCGGGCAAAAAAATTAATTTTTGGATACCCCTGTTTGTACGATGTAATGGGTATCATGTATATGCATAATATAAAATGTATAGGTAATATGCAAAATTTTTATTTCCTTCCAATACTAAATAATGATATAGGGATTATATGTTATTATTAAAGATAGAAGGATAAAAGTAAGAGAAATATGTAAAAGTTTTTATTGCTAATTGTGTCTTAAAATGATGGCCAAACAAGAGTTGATTTCTATGCAAAATGTATTAATGTCAACTGAGCAAGAATGTATTTCTGTAATTTGGTCAAAAATGTAACATTGTTAGCTGGTCAATATTGGCGAAAGCCAAGGACCAAATAATAATAAAATAAAAAAACGTAAAATTTGCACATTCTAGAGCAGATGAATGAGGGTTTTAGCATTTCTATGTATTCCAAGGTTTCAAGCTTTATAATAGCTTCTCATTTGAAATTTGCATGTTGCATTTTCGGTGCCACTTGTCGCATTTCGTGTAATGTGAGAAGAATGGGGAAAACATAGGCACTTCCCGCTGCATTTTACCCTGCTTTACTTTCTTGTCACCTTTTATAGCTGCACGGAAACCAGAAATCTCGCTCCTCATTTGGATAATTTTCACAGTGCATTCTCATCGACGGCTCTTGACATACAGACGAACGCTCAACTGTTTTATGTTTCTTAGATAGAGGCTCTATTACGCACGGAAGGTTTTTCTTCATTTACAACTTGACCCCTTACGAAGTAGTGTCACCAGGACTGGAATGTCGCTGGCAATCAAGTGGTGGTAAATTCTTACGAACATTTAACTTCAGTGATAATGATCTGACTTTAAGTAACTTCTCGCCTCAGGCTTCTTCTCACAGTAAGCTTGGATCTTTACACATTTATTTAAGAGTTACTTTACTGCTTCGCGATTCCTGGATTTCCTTTGCTTCTAAAAATTAAAGAAATGGCGATAGAGAAGGATCAGGCGAATCTAGAAAGTTTTTAACCTCAGATTGATTGAAAGATTACAAAGATATTAATGTTAACAGGAGGCATCTAATTACCAAACTCGTAAAAGAATACTATTTGAGATTTTGCCGAAAACTTCAAAACTAAAGCAACATTATTGTTCATTACACCTTTTTCTCTTCAAAAAATTTCTATCAGAGAGTTTTGAAATTTGGCAAACGAAAGAAATAATAGGTGGGGAGTTGACGAAAAATTATTGTTTGGTTTTCATGGATTTAATTAGTCTTTCTGAATAAGAACCACATACAAGGACCTTACAGTTTAATTTTAATCAAATTGCTCTGTAGGCCATCACAAATATAGACGTACCTATTGTTTTTATGATTCTGTAGCTTCTGAGTGAAAAAGAGCGGCTGCCCTCATTTGACGGTTTGTCTTCGACACCCTCATAATTTTCTAACCCTTTAACTTAGAAAAGTGTATTTAGGCACTGTTTTACATTTACTAACGTTAAAACCATTAGAAAAAATCATTAGAAAAATCATGAGGGTGAAAGTTATTATTTGTCGGAAGTTAATCTTGATGGGTATCAAATAGAAGCTGAACTCTCAGAATGTTTGGATATTCCTTTACTCCATGATTTGTGAAACATTTATGCAAAAACAATCATTAAAAAATAGCATTACCACCTTGTTTCCGAAAATAACCGAAAATTCTTTCAAAATTTAGCATGATGAATAAAACTATAGCGATTTTTATGGACTACGCGATTTTCGCAAATTAACTAACTGAGTAATTTTAACAAACCATCTCAGGATACAATTTATTTAGGAAAGAAATAGTATGCGTCAGAAAAAATACATTTTCTTAGGGCGTAAATTTTTTTAAGTTGATTTTTTTGCGTTTGATTTATATATAATGTAGGAAAGACAATTTCGCATGACGCGTAATGAACTCTATTTAAAAATAAATTGTTCTTAATTTTTAAAATCGTTTTATATTTTTTTAGGGAATTCAATTTAATACGCAACCTATGTACCGAATCCTCACCACACAAGAAACACTAACTATATATTTTTTTAAAATCTTTCGTACTCGCCCACATTTTTCAGAGTGTATATCTGTCTGCAACAAATTCTCCCGGACATTTCTATAGACCTTTGCGGATTATTGACTTCCCATGTCGCCACTGCAATCTACAGAAAACGAGCATTCGCTGTGCTATATTTAACTGGATTCATATATCTCTATCGGAAAATGTGTTTCTGTTTATTAAATCCGGCACTAACGCACGGGATGTACGTCACTGGATCGAGGAGGTACAACGGACCGGGCACGAGCCTAGACCTTCACGTATCAGCCGTCCTCACAGCGGTTTTTTGTTTTTTCTTTCCCCCGCAGCCATCGAAGCGATTGCCGAGACCTTCCTCCGCCTCATGAAATACACATTTCACAAAAAAAAAAAAAAAAAAAAAAAAAAAAAAATTACACGGTGTACATATTTTATAACTTTCCGGAAATATTTCTAACAACCTATGTTGAATGAGAGGGCATAAGACAAGTGAGCTGAGGCCTAAAAGAAGCGTCAGTTTAGTTCGTTTTCAAATATCTGCCAGTCTCTTGTGGAAAGCCATCATCGCTGTTTGAAACGGAAGAAAACTTGGCGTGCCGTCGAGTGTGTGTGTTTTGCAGTAATTTGTTTCCTCTTTTGATGCGGCCGGTTATTGTCCCGTATCGCGTCGCCGGATGTGTGTAGGTGTTTGCCCCGGCTGTTTGTTCAGCGCCGCCTTTGAGGGCGGTATCGTCAGCGCAGCGAGGTGTTAGTTCAGCGGCGGCCACGGCGGCGCCACCAGCGCCCTGATCGGTGAGTACCGCCGCAGCCAGCGTCAAACTTCGCAGTCTGCAACGGGGTGTGCAACTCATTACAACAAACTGGTCTGCAGACAGTTGCTAAACATGAACGGAACGCAGGCTGAAAAACCTTGGCACAACTATTATGTTCATGGAAATATTTATCCTAATACGCCCTACCGGAAGACCTTAGGTGGTACATACCAAACAACTGAAACTTAAAGGCCTCAATTGCGGTTAATCAATTTGTATTTGTGTATACAATCATTAATACGCCAATGTAGGCCTAAATGAAAATTTTGTTTATTTTCTCCCTATGTGCTTCACTCGATTTCCTGGATCATATTCATCGACTTCTGTGTATTATCCTTTCATCTGTCTGTCCAATATCATAGAAGCTGTTTGATCTGCTATGTTGTTCCCGTCTGGAAGATGCTGAATAATTTCCAAGTTCACTTCAAAATGTTGGAGATATATTAAAACACTGCACTGCACTATTTTCATATAGTCCCAACAAATTATAATCAGGAAATGTGGTAAAATAGTGTACTATATTGTTTTTTACATTCATTTTTAATGAAACTTCGAAGTGATTTAAATATTTATAAATCACAGAAAATGCTTTTGAGGAGACAGAACACATACGAAAGTCAGATACATATAAATTTTACTGCATATGGAATGAAATAAATAAATATAGTTCAACTGGACTGGTGAAGTATTAAGTATGATGTTACCCATAGAGACAGTAGTAGTGCATTTAAAAAAAGTATTAAAAAGGGAAATTTCAATACTACGAAAGAGTTATGTGAACAATGTGTGTACTAAGATGATGGACTCTCCTTGTGAAAACTGTGTGTGTGTTTTTTTATCTAGTTAGCAAGAAACAAGGAGATCTCAGATTGCTATTGCCTATCTATACATAGGTATTTTGCTAGAGAATATTACAAGATGTCTGAAGTCAAATAGAAAATTTGAGAAGCAGACTATGGTAATTACCTTCCAAGAACAATCCATGTTAAAAATTTACTCGTATAATAACCCTCCCGTACCGTCATTTTTTCATTAAACGATCAGCTTCTGTTTTGATGAGTACGCACTTATACCATCGTCCTATCCGTGGTCGTATGAACGTGAAAACAATTATTTAACCGTCCATGTCACTTGATTTGTTATCTGAATCCCGTTCAGATTATAATTTTCTACATATTCAAGAGTTAACGCAAAACAAGAAATACCGAGCGTGGTGGGTGAACGGTAAACGCTCTGGCCTCGCATTCGGGAGGACGCGGGTTAGAATCCCCGTCCGGCATCCAGATTTGGGTTTTCCATCGTTTCCCCAAATCACTCCAGGCGAATGCCGGAATGCTTCCTTCAAAAAGGCCATGACCGAATTCCTTCCCGTCCCTTGTCCCCAGTCCCATCCCGCCTCTAATAACCGGAGCCGTCGACGAGGCGTAAAGCAAAAAGTAGAAAAAAAGTGAATACTTTTACTTTTTGACACTGTTTGGTTTTTTCCTAACTACTTAAATGCACTACCACCATCTCAATTAATTATTTTCTCAAGAAATAACAACATAAACTTGAGAAGGTAATTTATTGTGCCGTAGTTCACTCAAAGAGTGATATATTTGGCCTCTTAAAAACCATTACTCTGTATCCAGACACTCATGTCTCACTACCGTACACAAGTGTGTTACGGTTTCATATATTATTTTGTAAGAAATTAAAAAATAATGCGTTGTTCGACGCTTGGATGCATTTACATTTGATTCTTAAAAGTCAAACAAAACACGTTTGACGCTGCTTGTTGAATAACTGGAATAGTCTGAAAAAATAAGCTGGTGACCAGACGCAAAGTGTAGTCTACAAACCCCGGAATTTTAATTAGGAGCTAAATTCAAACTTCAATTTAAATTTTAAACACCATCGAATCTGTATGAAACTCTGAACAGTAACGAAACGTTTCATCGCAAAATTACAGGTGGAACTATTTTCGGAGTTCCCTTCCAGGTTTAAACAAATAAGAGCTAACTGTTCCCACATCAAATACACGGGCAGCTCTGATGGAAATGCTAAATAAGGCGCGCGATTTACAACATACGTACACTCGCCCGTCGCTATCAGGAATTTGAATCGAAATCACTATCAAACAATGTACACACTTTATCATTACTCTTGGCCGCCGCTGAAAAATTCTATCACTCTTGCACAATCCTACATCAATGTCAACCCAGGAAACAGTAACGCAATACTGACGAGTCAGTATTGCGTTACTGTATCTTAGGATTACATTGATGTAGGATTGTGCAAAACAAGAGTGATAGAATTTTTCAGCGGCGGATAAGAATAATGATAAAGTGTGTACGTATCACCGTTTCGTCGTACTTTCAGTACAGTGGTAGAAGCCATTATTTGTTTAATACGCACTCATTAACACTTCTACGCACGGAGCAGAAGTCAATAGGGAGAGTATGAACCAGTTTGTTGAGGGAGTGTTGTCAGACTTAACCGTCTGTTGATGGAACAAAACTTTGCGAGAAATTGTTACGAATGGACGACGCTGCTAATGCCCAACAAAGCAAACGGCCGGAGATATACAGGGTTAGCCTAAATGATTAATCGGATTTCACAATACTGTGTACTGAAAAGTATACGACCAACAAAGACGAGTCAAACATGAAAAGATACATCAACTCACCAAGTTCTGGGCACATACTGTAAATGTTCAATGTGTGCGCCCTTAGTCTCCTGGCACGCATCCAGTTCCGTCCACACCTTCGATAGCTGTTTCTGTCAGTGTCCGTCACAGCAGCAGTGATACGTTGCTGTAAATCTTGCAGTGTTGTTGGTATTGGGGGTATAAAAACTTTGTCCTTCACATAACTCCACAAGAAGAAATCCCATGAGGTCACATCTGGCGACCTGGGGGGACCGTGGCCACAGAGGGACATCACTCGGACCAGCGCACCCTATCCAGCGATGCTACTGTTCTCTGTTGAGAAAGTCGCAGACATTTGTACTCCAGTGAGGTGGAGCTCTGTCTTGTTGTAGGAGGAGTCGGTAGTTAGCTGTGGAAACAACATATCCAGGTACACGGATCCTGCTCGATAAAGAAAAAGGGCCATACAGCTTTCTCTTCGATATGACACATAATACATTCACTTGAAGCCATCGCTATATTAAGAGCACTGGAGCACAGCTTGACATTGACTGAGACGAGTTTTTTAATAATCTCTGACTCGCTTAGCGTGCTGAACTCCATCCAGAGAAAATTTTTGGGCAAGAAAACCAATCAATTTATAGTTAAGATTGTGGAGACATATCTAGAATTGTCCAGAAGAAATAAATTCATAAACTTCCTTTGGCTAAAAGCACATGCAGGGGTTCCTGATAATGAAACAGTGGATCAAATGGCAAAGACAGCCGCTAGAATAGGAGATACCTTAGATATCCAGCTACCGTACACTGACTACCTCTTCAAAATAAAAACAAAATCTCTGAACAAATGGCAAACTGAATGGGACTCCAGAAAAAGCAGGAAGGGACAACATTATGGATCGATTCAACCCCGAATACCATCCCGTCCATGGTTCTTCAACTTTCCGGATCATAGAGGCGTCATTTCCACTATAATTAGAATGCGCTTTACCATGGTTTATTCCCTCAGCATTTACATCGGATACAACCTAAATACTGATATTTGTGATTGCGATAGAGCAGAAATAGGGGATATTAATCACGTAGTGTTTTCATGCCCCAAATATAAACAACATCGACAACTAGTCAACTATGGAATACCTCTCCCAACAAGCATTAGCTGTCTATTGCACGGTAACAACGTGACCATATACAAGTTGCTAAGTAACTTTGTAAAGTCAACTAATATAAAAATTTAGATGTGAAAAACTAGTTAATTGTAAGGATTTTAATCATTGTAACGTCAAAAACAAAAAAACAAACAACAACAATAATTTACTAACAATAATTTATATTTCTGTATATTTCATTGTATCATTTGTAATAATGTGTGAGCAATTGTATTTAAACATAATGTGTCAAACCCCTTTAGGGGATAAACAAAAATGTTCCTTTCTGATTAATCAGTTTACCTTGTTCTATCGTTTATATTTTACTAATCATGTCAAGTCTTGCT
Organism: Vandiemenella viatica; assembly: GCA_031002005.1. Lineage (NCBI taxonomy): Eukaryota > Metazoa > Arthropoda > Insecta > Orthoptera > Morabidae > Vandiemenella > Vandiemenella viatica. Next base: position 28,538 of record JARYHS010012964.1, on the reverse strand, counting down.
CTCTTACCTATATGTAAAATGTTTATATATGTATGTACAAATGGAAGATGGTTATATAGTGCCTAAGCGCTTAAAGCCAAATAAAAATATTAAAATAATAATAAAAAAAGACATTCACTTTTGGCGAATCTCTTTCCAGCTCCACAAAGGTATGCTTCAATTCAGTGACACATACTCTCACATTGTGACGATTCGCCTTTCCAGATGCGAGTGGTCTGGTGGCTCAGTGGTTAAGGCGTCTGACTGGAGATGGGAAGGTCTGCGGTTCGAATCCCTGTCCTGTCGGGGATTTTCAAAGGCGCTTAACCCGACCTTCACCTCTGGCACAGCCTGCTGTGTAATGTGAACGCTTCCGTGGTTCGGATTCCACGTTAAACTGTAGGTGCCCTGTGCTCGGCAGTATTGTCGGGTTAGGTTAAGGCGGCTACGATAGGGGCGGAATGCGCAGCCAGTAAAAACCCTGTCTCCACGTCATTACGACCACACGGAATTATTATTATTATCTTTGTAGACAATGAAAATTCGCCTTGGCGCTGAATACAAATTTTCCCGCCTAGTCTTCATCATTTTCCAGCATTCTGATACAGAAATAAAAAAGACTGCAATAATCATCTAGGGCCAAGCGGGTTTTTAAACTTGGTAAGTTTATACATCATTTTATATGCCACTCATCTTTTAGGTCGTATCCTTTTCAATAGACAGTGTTTTGAAACCCAATGAATCATTGAGGCTAACATGTATATTGTGTAAGAATATGTCTGTATACTGTAATTGTATGAACTGTGTTTACTACTCAGATACAGAGCGAAATGAATTGGTCACATCAGCCTGCCCATTGTAACAGTTTCGGCGAACTCGTAAGTTCTCGAAATCGTTGTTTTGAAAATAGCCTCAGGTCCTTGAGAAGCAAAGAGCTATACTTCGTTCGTGGCTTGAGTACCTTGTAACAGCTTATGCTACTGATATCAAAGGAATGGATTCGGATTGCAATAAAAGTGCATGATGTCTCCTGGCTCGATCCTATATCTGTGGAGCTTTTTATCAATTGAATGTTTTTAGCTTCACGATTTTCTCTGATATTGCTTTATCACGCACTATGAGGTTCAACGCGTTGGAGTATTATTACTTTTAACTAACATAGGCACAACATTTTCACGGGTGTCAATTTCCCCAATTTTTTATTTTAGCATTACACGTATTTTCACTTTAATTGTTCCGCGTTTGAGACTAATGTGTCTGCCAAAATCCTCGATAGTGACTTCGCTATCCCCCCCCCCCTCCCAAAAAAAATTCCATTCCCTTTTCCTGAATTCAAGTAACATCTTTTTCCTTCCATTTAATACTCTACACCTAATTATTCTTCCAATATTCATTCGGGAATCATCACTCGGAGTATATCGTTAGGGCGCTAATGACCCCGCTGTCGACGCGCCCTAAAGCAACAACAACAACAACAACAACATCAGAGTATATCTACAGCATTTTTCCTTCTTTAGTTTTAAGAAATACACCTTGTCTTGGATATTTCTCTTCTTAATTGCAAAATTGCTTTGCAGCTTTAAGAAACCGTTTATGAACGAGGAATCCAAATTTTTAGACCTTGTCTAGTGGTGTAATTGTTTTGGAAAGTTTACATTCTATCATTTTCCGGTTTTTGATGTTTAATTAAGTCGTCAATTGGGCGGGATTTATAACTGAATCTCATGAAAATCTAGGTTCCTCATAAACTGGGCGTAATACTCAAACTCTCTGCGACCTTTGGTAAATTTTTTTATCACCAACGTTAAAATATGGAATTTTACAGAAAATTATAAAAAAATGTTACTTAAATAAAAGCGTACGTCTATGCTAAATTTCATATCGGCGGTCAGAAAAAAATATATATTTTTTACCAGTGTTAATTGAAATTGGGTTCTTCTTTTAATCATACCATATCTGCAATTAACAAATTAGCCTGCCTGGCTATATTAATGGGCATATCAGCTTATTTAAAGAGATGGTAGGAAAAAATCAATTTTCTGTTTATGTTTGTTGTCCGTCAAAATTACACCGAAAATGTTGATAAATTGTCATAGGTACATTTGCATACTTAAAAAAAAAGTCGTGGTCTCGCGAATAATTTGAAGTTACATAATACGTATTTCGTCATCCAACTTGTTTAGTACGGGCAATGTTTGACTGCACCTCTACAATTTAGAACCTCCAACTGTAAACCTCATAAAAGACTGGCCTTTACTCAATCAACATATGTTATAATAGTGTCTACCGCAATGTTGTTCCGACCGGCAACCAACTTAATTATGTGTTCATACCTAAAGATATGATAATAATACATAAAATATAATTATGAAGAATAAGTGAAACTACACGTCACTATGTTGTGAATATGAGAGTATCCTCCTTTTGCTAAATATTGTGCGAATAACAATCCGTCTTCTAACATTTGCCATTAGAAGCCGATTTTGATTAAACTCAAGTTTATTTTGCGTAAATAGTCATGATATAAAATCCAACTTTTTTAACTATTGAATGGTCAAGTAGTAATGATATAAACGCAGGAATTTGTAAATAGGTTTAATTCACATTGAATAGTTCGTGCACGACCAAGCTCTTCTTGCGGAAGATATGCCTCGTTCATTGTAAAGAAGCTTTAGAATTATTCAGCAGATGGAGTTTGAAAACTATTACAGAGAACATACAACAGATGTCACCATAAGACTACTGAGGCCTATTAATATGTGGGGAATACGTTTATGATGGGTCGTAGTGATGTAGGAGATATGTTAAACATCAGTAGCACTCAGTATTATTTCCAAAGTAAATCCACTTCTCTGTAATAAAAAGACTAAAATACTCCTATTAAGACCTTTAATTGAAAGATTTGTCGTCTATGGTTGAGAATTACGTATATTTTGTATAATTTAACAAGAAATGAAGTAAGATCTTTACAAAATACCTGTTGCAGAAAACGCTTTGGTTATGGTTATGTGAGAAATGAAATTAGTAGGCAGAGAACTGGTTCAGCAAGTACAGTATTAAACACAAGGAGAAAGGAAACAGCTAACCTGCTATGACCATATGAAGAAAAAAATAGAAGATGGGACATTATTAAAAGAAATATTTGAATTGGCTCTGTCAAAAAGAAAGGAGGAGGGAGAATACGCTGATCAGTCGAATTAAAAGTAACGCTGGGAGAAAAGAGGGATTCGTGGCAAAACAAGGAAGGTTGTGAATATTTCTGTGTTGAAAAATTGCTAAATGATGATTCAAGTAGGCCTAAAGATACCAAAATATAAACACTCGAAATTAGTACACGCGTGTAGGATTTAAATGTGTTATATATTGACGAACGATTATCAGATCCTTTGGTTTGAAATGCCATTCATATCGTAACATTCTAACTTAGATAAAAAATTATTCACAGTGGCCTACTTCCAATTAGTCTTCCAAGCAAACTATCTGGGCTTTGGTAAAATGCGGATCAACAACACGCAGTCAAATAACGAATCATCAACGTAACCAGATTAGCAAAATCATAAACTGTCCCTAAGCTTTCTTGAGTCATTGTCTCTGTAATTTAGATTGAAATCTTAAATTATTCTTAATATATGTACTTTTAAATAGCTGGGTGTAAACACTTTAACTGCGAGAAACTAATTCTACTTTGTTGATCACGATTCGCATTAAAACTTAAAATAACTGGAAGGAATATCACAGGGTTTGAAAAATATGCAGCTCAGGGTTCCAGAACTAAAATGAGGTATATTTAATGAGGCATCGGGAAGTTAAATAAAACCGGAGCGTGTATGTTTGTTTTGTTCACCGTGATGTAAGAAAAAATTACTGATAGGATTTTGATGATGTTTCGAATAACGTGTAACCGATAGTCACAGGAGTAGATTATGGTATTTTTTACATTGATGTGACGTCAAAAAGCTGAGAAATTAAGAAAGAAGTGTCCTTTAATTAGTATCCTTTCACAATCGAAATGTTTGGGGAATACATACCAACGGCAGTGTGTCATTCGGAACTGAAACTTATCACGTGTGTTATATCTATGAGCTGTATCTTTTATGACTTTTTTTTTTATAACTGCTTTACGTCTCTTTCTAACATCGACGTCTTTAGAGACGGAAAAGGATGGGGGGCAAGGATGGGGGCAAGGAATGGGAAGGAATTCGGCCATGGCCTTTTGAAGGCCATTTGCCTGGAGTGATTTGGGGAAACCATGGAAAACCCAAATCTGGATGCCCGGACGGGGATTCGAACCGCCGTCCTCCCGAATGCGAGGCGAGAACGCTAACCGTTACACCGCCCCTCTCGGTATCTTTTATGACGAGCCAAAGAACTTTGGTTCATATCTAACCAAAATCAATAAATGAGGCGTCATTTTAGAGAATAAGGTCTCCGCTTTGGTTACATCAAAAATTAGGAGAGGAATTTATCGGAATTGGGCCCATATAGGACGAAAGTATCATCATTTCCTAAAATGTGTGTTTTTTTTTGCTATGAGTCCCCTATCTCCCTTCATACCTAACCGAAATAGATAAATGTAGTACCATTAAAAAAAAGTAAGGTGCCCGCTTTAATAAAATCATAAATTAAGAAAGGAATTTACAGGAAGTCAAACCAGCAAACTGCAAAAATATTAACTATGAAGGTAATGCGTATGAAACAGTTCCGAGTCAAGTCACTAGGCTTCACTTCCAGCCACAAGGATTTAACGCGTTACCGCTAGATAGCAGAATCACTTTTCACTGTGTGTGCTTTCTACAATAAGGAGCTTTTCGAACATTTTCTTTCCTGTTAAGTAATGTTCTGTTTAGTAATGTAAATAACAACGATTTTGTGTCATTTGTATCTTTTACGCCTCCAAAAGTTTTTTCTTATTGTTTAGTCAGATATTGTAAGTGTTTTGTTATGTACATGTACCACGTGACAAATAATTCATTGCTACAAACGGGCTGGTTCTTCCATCTTGGTGCAAACCATCATTCCTGCGGTACATCATATTTTGGGAGCGTCCATAAACCACGTAGCTCCATTTTGACCTCCTGTGAACTCCCCCTCCCCCCACATAGCCCAACGTGGCATTTGTCTCTACCCCCTTCTCCCCCCAAGTAGCACGTAGTCTTTAACCCAATTGATTCAAGAAGGCATTTTGTACTGTTTTCTCTTGTCAGACTATCATACATTACATACGGGGATAATTAAATTGCGTAAATGAATATTCACATGCTGTTGTGTGTTCTGTATCTCATTTTAACTGCTACAAATAATATGAACGAAAAGCTACGTGGCCTGGCTCGGAACCCCCCCCCCCCTCACGTAGCCCAGCGTAGCTTTCCAGCCAACCCCCCCCCCCTAGACGAAGCCACGTAGTTTATGCACACTCCCTTTATTTGCGAAATTTTAGCGCGGATCATGATGTATTCATTACTAGTCTTTTAAGCTGTTTATAAGAGTCGTGAGCCCACTGGTTTCTCTCCGTGTTTGTGACACTAGTGAGTAGGCAAAGTGCGAGTAATTTCGATCCTTTGTAAAATAATAAATGCCAAGTGAACGAACTGACAGGCAGCAATTGTTTCAGAAATATTAATAAACTGATCACATTTGTTACATTTGTTCTCTACAGCAAATACTTAAAACAGAAATACATGAAATTTTTTGGTTCAGCTTTTGGTTTATTTCTATGTAGCTCTTAGAACATTGTACGAACGAGCAGGTGACTTCAGACCGATTTGAAACGTCTGGTTGGAGTGCAGTTCTGACCGCACAACCACCCATTACATTCTGTAGGTACTACTTAGATCGAGACCAGTAAACAGAATCACAGCTTCCACAGATTAAACACACATATTGGAGTTTTAGGATTTTCACTTCTCAGTACTTAAAAGAAATTCCATATAAAATGCAGTTTTGCAGTAACAATTTTTTATTTTTTTTTACATATAATCTCCAAGTTCGTTCTAGCGATAGAGTGTTCAAATGCTGTACTTTTTATTTCGAAACTTGGGAGATTGATTTGCAGTACGGAATCCACGTGTTTTTTTCCTCATTAAATGACCCTGAGTTTCAATTGAACTTAAATGCGATGGAGCGCATGCTCCGGTGGAAATTTCCCTACTCATCTAATTGCCCTTTCTTATTATTAGTTTTATTATTTTATATACTTTAAGTGTTAAATTCTTCCACCCTCCTAATTTTTCCATTTACAATTTTAATTTTAAATTCCCTCAACGAGTCTGATAAATTAATGATTATTTCTCTTCGCAATTTTTGCGAATACCTGACAGCCTTACCCACAAAGGAAACTTTTACCACCTTCTTATGCATGAAATCAAGTGCGAGCTTGTGCCGATGGTCATCTTTTCCTTTCCTAATTCTTTGACCACTATCCCTCAAAGCCCCGTCACCAACATACGTCCTGTACATTCCCAGCTCTCTCTTCACCCTCCTCCTTTCTTCCAATGGTCGCAGCCCAGCTCCTTTATCATATCAGTTGCTGACTGGGTACTGCGGTAATTTCTACAAAAAAAAATCTAATTACTCTTCACTGTACGGGCTCCAAGTCCTGTTCATAAATTTCATGAATTAAAATTGAAAATCCGCATTTGACCACAACGTTACAAGAAAATAATGTTGATATCTAAAGGACTAAATAATATATATTTGCGATATCCAATCTAGAAAAGTTTTTTGTAAACAGTCAAAAAGACTGAAACAGTGATCTAATAAAATTGCTTCTAATCACCGGGAGGTTACAAATACTTCGGACTCCAGCAATGGCATATTCACTGATGACTTAATTTCCTAACTGTTGTTAAAAAGGAAACAACAAGCGGCTTAAGACGCCACATGAGTTATATTGTTGACAGCGCGCAGTATTTAACTAGCGGAGTGGATTTCCGAAATTAATTAGTATTTGGCGATAAGGATTAATGCCTGGCGGATTATAGGGCCGGCATGTGGTTGTGTTTGGCGGGCGGGTCGTAAATCTGCCTCAGGCGGGGCCGGATTCTCCTATCACGCCCACTGAGTAACAGCGCAAAAATAGACTGCGCCGTACCTCTGCATTTCCACACGTTGCAGCTAAGGGTTTTTCCGACTGCAACCGTTGATAAGCATAAGGTTCGGAGCATGCCATTTACTTACATTCATTTCATTTTTCACGTGCAATATAGAATAGTGAACATTTTCTTCGCTTGAACAAAAATTTACAATTTATGAAGACAATACAGCCAGTTCATCTCAGTCAAGAACACGAAGGGAAAAAAAAAAAACAATTAGTTCAATGACAAAACGTTCGGCTATCTTTAAAACTTCTGCTACATACGACAAACACACTTATTCGACAAAAATGGCTCTATATATGAAAAATATTTATTACATTTATTTTCTCGGAAAGTGGTTAAAATAAAATGGAAGCTCATTAGTCGCTTATAAATCACAACTTCGTGTAAAGTCTATGTTAAACAGATGTCATTCACCGCAGCAATTTTGGGCGGAAATTGTTGCAACAAAACTGAGAATACAAACAAAATTCTAATGGTTTTACTAAAGCTTGCAGTCAAATCTTGGTATTATGTTTTGGTTTCGTAACGAATTCGAACATTTTTATCTGTCCATATAAAAGACACAATGGTAGACGTTGCTTTTTCCGTCATGATTGCCTTACATCAGGGATGATACTTTCTATATAGTGCAAAATGAATTTTTGTTTATCTTTATTAACTGCTGATTCACATACAATTTTTTTTGAAACGTTACGGAAAGTTATTATTATTATTGTAGTTGCCGTCATCAGTCTCTCACCTGGTTTGATGCATTCCTTCATTTCTTCCTATCTTGCGCTAACCCCTTCACCACAACGTCTCCCATATAATTTACGTTCTCGATCATCTGTTTCATATATTTTATCTCTGTCTTCCTCTACAATTCTTACCTTCGACTGTTCCCTCCTATAGCAAATTTGCCTATTCTACATGTCGTAAAATACGACCTACCATCCTGTCTCTTCTTTCTGTCAGCTTCTTCCACAAACTTCTTTCCTCACCCATTATTTCCAAAACTCCTTCATTTCGTACTTTATCTGTCCACTTAATTTTCAGCAGCCTTCTATAGTTCTACATTTCAAATGCTTCAATTTTCTTCTTAACTGGTATTGCTATGGTTCATGTTTTACTACCATAAAGTGCTGTGCTCCACACATAGAATTTCAAAACGTTCTTTCTTACCCCTACATCAATATTTGAAACGAAAAAGTTTTTTTTTCAGGAAGGCTCTTCTCGCTAGTGCTATTTTGTTTTTAGCATAATTTTTGCTTCGGCCATCAGTTGTTTTTTTATTTCACAAGTGACAATATTCAGTTACTTCGCCTGTTGCATCCGATCCTATTTTTATATTTCTGTTATTGTATCCGAGAGTAAAGTATATATGCAGTTTGAAAGAAATATTGTGTGTTTTTTCTAGGTTTGTTTCGTTCCTAAAGTTTATTTTACAAACAAAGACCTTGTATCTTTCAAACGAATTACAATTATATCCGAGAGTAAAGAATATTTGCAGTTTGAAAGAAATATTGGGGGTGTTATAAGATTTTTTATAGGTTTGTTTTGTTCCTAAAGTTTATTTTACAAACAAAGAAATTACAATTAATTCCATAGTACCAATATTTTTAACCAGCGCATTACATTGACTAATGATTCAAGGGTTGATCAATATGAACAAGACCTTTCTTAAATGTCCATATATGACTGATAACTAGGAAAACAGATTCATAAATGTTTTTCTGTACAGATTGCACTGTCGTCTTACATTTATCCACTACATTTTCAGTTTTTTAATTTATTCTTCATAAAGTTAGTTGCATGTCTACGTCTTCAATGGCACGCGAATGCTAGGACTTCTTCGCTATGTGAAATTTTATTTGAGAGGCCCATACAAATAATACTCACATATTGAAAAATCTGGACTGTAGGAAGCTGTTCGGTGTAGTAGCAGTAAAAGAATGAGTCCTTCATCACGCAAAAGTAGAACTCTTCAGGTCGGAATCTTCTCGGCAGAGTTCGACTAATTTCGACCAAAGATTTCACAGCAGTATGCAGCGTTAACATTTTGTCGTTCAAGCAGAAAATCGACACATGGGACACGCTGAACATACCAAGAGACGATCATGAGATCATCAGCAGCAAACGGGTTATCGCCATCGTCATAAAAATAGGTATTGTAAATTACACAATACGTTCACGTTAATAAACCCTATTTGTTATTTTGTGTACAGACTTCGACGAGTATTTAATTTCAACAACCGAATAAAAGAGTGAATCATTTGGCAATTTCTTTGGTTGGGGGGGGGGGGAGAGGTGTAGAAGAGGGCATGGTTGAATGTGTGAAAGTCTTGCCTGGGGCTATTGATTAGCTATATATGTATTATGTTCCATTTTTCTTACCTACAGTAATCTTCTCGAAATAATATCGATCTTATACTATAATCTACCTCACTATGTACAAATTTCCCCTATTTTTCTGTTCGTTAACAAATGAACTCTTTCCATATACCTTAAATGCCATTCCTCTAAAAACTGCTTGATACAATCTACACTTAATATTTTCTGTTCCACCATATTCCAGTATATTAAATTTTTCTTCTAACCGGTTTTCACAACTGCCAACTGTATTAAGCAGTCTAATCGTTCTTAGTTACAAAATTCCTACACAGAGTAAAATGGGTATTGTAGTAAAAACTCTTCCTGTTTGGATTTAAAGTAGTTAGGCTTCCATAGATAACATTTTATTTCTTGTGGTAGGACATTGAATAAAGATGTTACAGTGAATGCTATCACTTTCAGTAATTGACAATGACTTGTAATATTTGTGTGTGTTACATTTATTCCTAGTATTATAGCTATGTATGTCAGCATTAAGACTGAAGAGTTCAATATTTCCACTATAAATTATAATAGGAAGTATACATACTGTGCTGGTATTATAACTACACCTAAATTTCTAAATAGATTTCTGCACGACGTCCGTCGGCTTGTTCAACAGATAATTCTTACAGCACGATTTTGTGATTTAAATACCCTCTGTGGTTGTGAAGAGTTTCGCCAGAATGATATGCCATAAGTAAGCAGGGATTGAAAATATTCGTGCGTATCACATTATAGCTACTCTTTGTTTTATTTTTTTTTGTAACAAAATGAATTAACTGATATTTTATACATTAAGTATTAACTTATTAATTTAATTTAATTGCGATGGAGCACACGCTCCGGTACCAATTTCCCTACACCCATTTTTTCCCTTTGTTTTTCGCACTTTCTTTTGGGCTCTAGTAATTTGAACTTTAAATTCTTTCAATGTTTTTGGTAAATTGTTCATCATTTCTCCTGCTAATTTATCAATCCCGGACACCCTTACCTACGAAAGAAAATCTTCCCGCACCCTTGTGCCTGAAGTCGAGTGCCAGCTTGTGGTCATTATCATCTCTGCCTTTCCATACACATCTCTTATTTTCCCACTAATATCTCTCCATGTCTCATCACCAATATGCGCTTTGTACACTCCCATAACCTTCTTTTCCCTTCGTCTACCTTCCAATGAATCCCATTCCAGCTCGTTTATAATATCAGTTACTAATTATGTTTTGTGGTAATTTCGAATAAGCCCTTCTTCGTACCCCCTCCAACTCTTGTATTTGATACCCAAAATGTGGGTCCTATACTATACCACACACTGAATTATCCGTTCATTTTCTTTAAAGCAACATTTGCTCTGTTTTCAAGGTTTTGTACTGATAAGTGTTTCAGTTATATGCTAGTATCATCTGAAAAAGCACCATGTATTTATTAGGGCGTAATATTCGTGGGAGGCCATTCATATACATTAAGAATAGCAGAGGGCCATGAATTGAACCCTGAGGTATACCACATTTAATTCCCATTTCTTGTTCAACGGCACACAAGAATCAGGCTATATAATATCCTGGCTAAACCTACACTATTGTATGGCAACGAGGCCTGGACATTCCGCACAAGGTGATGAATGGAGACTAACGGTGGCTGAGATGCGATTCATGAGGAGAACAGCTGGCTACACATTACGAGACAGAAAGACATCTGATGAAATCCTTAAAGAACTCAAAGTAAAACCAATTCTCCAAACTGTACGAGCCTACAGAACATCTTTGACAGACCATGAACTAAGGATCCCACGGAAAATTCTCAAAAAGCATCCCAGTGGCAGGAGAGATATAGGAACACCACCAGGAAGATAGATTGAGACCGTAACAGGCCACCAGGCCTAACACTGGACAGGAAGAAGAAGAAGAAGAAGAAGAGAAGAAGAATTCCTCTCTTAGTTTATAATCTCTCCTGTATTAACATCTTTGAAGGATACAATCTTCTAAATACAACTTAAATCAAAATCCTGGCCTAAGTCCATAGAGTTCTAATTTATCTAGGAGAATCCCATGGTCAACACAATCAAAGAGCTTAATCAGATCACAGAATATTCCTAACGAATTTAATTTTTTATGCATCCCTTCCAATATGTTGTCTATAGAATCAAAGATTGCTTACTATAAAATTCTACAATAGCAAAAGTATCAAAATTTAAATTTTAATATATCATTATTCAAATATTTACTTTTAACAAGTACCGTAATTAGTTGTTCTCCAAAGTACAGTTGCTATTTAACGAAACTCGCGCTGTTTTACCCAAGAGAAAAATTATTTTTCCCGTCAATGTTTTCGGGTCTTCTCGCTTCATTCTCGCCCCGTTTTTTGAAAGCATACTTCCTTTATGAACGGTTATGAACGACAAGGTTTAATCATCAAGTTTCCACAAATTTCTGATTGTTTAACGATTACTTTGATAGGAAATTTAATAGCAGTGCATCGTCCCACGCAATGTTCTTACATGTGAAACATAAAACGTTTCACACTTTTTACCGAACGACTGAAATTGGTCAAAACTTGTTTCGGCCTTCAGCCAGGGCTACAAACCCTTTTTACTTTTATTTTTGCCGTTAAATAAAATTTCTTTGAAAAAAGCCGTTGGTTGGTTAGAAGTATACTTTTATTGTTTTCTTATTTGCTTGTTCACAGTATGTAAATTTGCCGAACAAGCCAGGGCTACCAACTTTTCTTTTATATTTAGTCACTAAATAAACTTTATTTGAAAAAATGCATTTTTTGGCTAGAAGTGTACTTTTATTAGAGTCTTAATTGATTGTATTGTAAATTTGTAGACCATGTAGCAAATTTCTCTTCCTACTTTTAGTGCGTGTTCCTTGGTGTATTGTCTTTGTTGCAGCTCTGATTTATATTGTCAAGTGCGCCCATTTAGAACCGGCTCCGTTGCACTTTGCCACCGAGGAGCCCCCAGCTTCACCCCTCTACCCGCCGTGGGACTTCCGGGCGGTGATTCCCAGAGCACTGTGTCCGCCGCGAGCAACAGTGGAGCCAACATGCAAATGCCGACTCGGCGGCCGGGCAGCCGGAATAAGGTCGCGCGGGTAATTGCAGCTATAAAGTTGGCAGCGCGGGGCAATAAAATGCGGGCGGGCGGTGCACGGGCTGTGTCCGACGCGCACGCAACACAGTTGGCACGCCTGGTCGCCCGGGGCGCAACTTCTTTTTGTAGCCACCCGATCTAATGGCGAGTCTCTGTACGATCCAAAAAGGTTTGCGTGCAGCTGCCGCCGTCTCGTGTCGTTTATTGCCGCCAACGTTCGACAGCAGAATAAGTCATGTCTTGAATACTATAAACCCTGACATTTTCAAGGTTTCGGGACAAAAAAACAGAGAACAGAACTGTACAAATTTGTAGGATAGCTTTACAAACGTGGTAAGCTGGCGATTTTTATACTGTACTAGTAAATATGTCATAGACAAAAACCAACGGGTCAAAAGGAGTATTATGGCAGTTGATTAAGTAAATGGAATTGTTATAAAAATAAAGCTCTGTGAACTGGTCCCGGGTTCGAATTCCGATAGGTGCAGGAATTTTGAGAGTTGTGTTTGATCATATGAGCTACGCCAGGAAGCTCCATGGATCGGATTCCACGTTAAACTGTAGGACCCCTCTCGGGCTGACAACCCTACTTGTAACTAGTGTCCGACCGAAGGTCATTTTTTGGCCGAAGCCGAAGCCGAATGTTCGGCTCTTGGGATAACCTTCGGCCGAAGCCGAAGCCGAAGGTTCAAAAATAATTATATACTTAGAACACTAACATGAAGTATATATGACATACAAATATTAACTGTTATTTTCTTTTATAGGTGGTATTTTTTATATAAATTGCACCTTTACAATAATTATTAACAAAGTTTTTAACATTTATTTATTAGAATAACATAAAACAGTAAAATAGTACCAAACCAGGTTCTGAGCAATGCAATTTAGCAAAAATAAATGGAGTTATTTTTATTGAGCAATAATAAAAAGAAACTATAAAATTTAACAGTAACAGCCCGAATCAAATCAGAATAATTTGTCCCGTGGATTAAATTAATAAGTTTTGGAGTTTTACCTTTGGTAACATGTTAGCTTATGTATAGTAATACCATCGTTTTTTAACAACAATAAAAAATAAATTTCAACCTTCTTACCTAGCTTTTAAAATACGATATTCTGCTGTCTAAATTAGTATCACATATTAAATTTTCAGTTAAAACCGAATCAACAGCAATATTTTTAAAGTAGTTTCACCCAAACAGAATAATTAAAAATGTACTAAATACAACCAAAACAAAAAGTACATCGGCACTAATAAAATAAAATTTAATGGCTCCAAATGACCCGTTTTATTCGTTATTGTCAGTGCACAGTTTTGACGTAGAAATTACAAAATATCAGACTTCGTATTTACAATTTCGTCCCTATTCAAATACTTAATTTTAAACCGTGGATCGATTAGAGCGGCAATCAACAACCGTAAGGTTTTTCTTGCGAAAGCAGATCTCCTGTTAAACACAAAACTTGCTCAGAAGGATGAAGGCTGATCATATAATACTGCTCAAATGCCGCTTGTGTGGGTCTGTTAAGATGTCAATGATTGATATAATTAAAGATACTGTTGATAAATCGCTAGAAATATTAGTTGTTGCTTCCTAAATACACTTCAGCGCAGTTATAAAATTGTTCATTTGTATCCATTCTTCTGCAGTTGGAATTTGTATTCCATCACGTTCAAACATATACAGATATACTGCATTTTTCTGTTCTATTAATTGAGATATCGAGTGGCTTGTTCACTCTTCTTACGTTATACAACACTTTTTCACTATTTCTATTATAGCAATATCTTTAAAAATTAATTTGTGAATCATGAGCTGTAGAGTGTGAGCAACACAACCAATAAAAACGAAGTTTTTATAGAGAATGGTTGCATTCATATTTGAAGTATTATTACGTATACCCGTATCGATATCTTCTTTTGAATTGTATTTGGTAACAGTTTCAGTGATTTTTTGTGTAATATATTGCCTTCTATGATCTCCCAACACACTAACAGCCAGTTTAATTTTTTATTTTGAAACCTTTGGAAATGCCATGTGCCGTGACACTCAAAAACTTTTTTTTTTTTTTTTTTTTAAAGGTATTCGGGCAATGCCTTTTGAAGGAAGCATCCCGGCATTCGCCTGGAATGATTGGGGGAAACCATGGAAAACCCAAATCTGGTTGCCCGGACGGGGATTCGAGCCGCCGTCCTCCCGAATGAGAGGCCAGAACGCTCTCCATTACACCACCACACTCGGTCTCAAAAACGTGTTTGCTTTATCACTTCATATCTTCGTGGTAAAAACTGATCCATTCAGCCTTTTTCTAAAGCCAATGCAACCTTACTGTTTTCTTTTTCGAACCTGGCCGGCATTAAAGACTTTCTAAAATAATTCTCTCGCTTTTGTCTGTACTAGGGTCGAGTTTGAGGATAAGTAAAATTAAGTCTGCGAAGTCCTTCTCCTTCAACGAGGTTGTACGGAAACATGTTTACAATGACCAGGTCCATGTAATACATTAATCCGCAAAGAAATTGGATGATTATCGGGCCATGGTGGCGCTACTTTTTTTCTACGATATCGCGTAAAGTAGACTGTTAAACTTCTTTTGTAAAATCTTTGGGCGCATACAAGATCACTGATATATATATATATATATATTTTAAATGATCAAGCTTTGGTATTTAACACTGGTTTCACAATATACTTCCCACTGATTTTTATGATGTTTTCCAAATGGTTCTTTATCTTTGCTATCGTCTGTTGGCGCGCTATGTGACGGTATTCGTAAAAGTTGGTTCATTTTCAAGGGCTGGATGTAAACCTTCGGCTTCGGCCAAACATTCGGCTGAATTTGGCCGAAGCCGAATGTGTGGCCGCAGGTCCTTTTTTTGGCCGAAGGTGGCCGAAGCCGAACATTCGGTCGGACCCTACTTGTAACACGATGTGTACACATTCACAACAAAATCCAAGCTAAACAAGGCTTAACATTCTCCTAGTTGGCTCAGAGAACATAAATACAAAGCTCAGTGCTTCGCGCTGATGGAGCGTCCATAAACTACGTGGCTCCGTTTTGGCCTCCGTTAAACCCTTCTCCCTTTACCCGCCACGTGACCTGACGCGACTGCCTCGACCCCCCCCCCTCCCTCTGGCATGTAGCTTCTTCCTTATTAACTCCAGAAGACATTTTGTACTGTTTTCTCTTAGCAGACTATCATTAAAATTATAAAATAATCGTGTATTTAATGACCACAACCGATTATAAATATTCTGAATGAAATGTTGGTACAAGCCCCTGCTGCAAGGTTCTCAGGTACAGTCAGAGATGTATAAGATTGTTGGTGGGTTAATTAATGAGATAAATAATCAATCCACCATAAAGTTCAGTTTAACATTTGTTTTTTATTCACCAAGAAAACACGACGTCAACGATACTGTTTACATGCATAGATACAATCCAGAGGTTGCGTACAACACTTCTTCCACAGATAATACAGTTCCCGGCCGTCGCAAACTGAGTCGGTGAAAAACTTTGCCGAACAACTAACTCTCTGCCTTGGATGATCGCTTTATATAAACTCCACCGAAATTTCTAGAAAATTTCAAAAACTTCCGCCAGATAATTCTCGAACATTAACAATACTTAAACAATGGAAATATATTAAAAACAATCAGAATTAATACATAATCATATACTATCATTACAAAATGGTCAGAAATGGAAATTAAAGGTACTTAAACACAAAATTATTCACAGAAATCATTTTAAATTGTAGCAAATTATCCTTTAGAAATCGTAACTTGCATTAATACTTGGAATTACGAACATTTAAGCAATTCCCTTGCACAATTCTGTTCTTAAACATATTAAATGGCCTTTAAATAATTTATTTTCATAATACAAAGTCTATATACATTGATTTACAGGAAATTGCAGAACAAACCTACCAGATCATACTCAACCAAACTCCAGCCTACTACAAATGATTAAAAAAATACAATTTCATTTAAGTTTAGATTTGAGGGCTGTTACAGATGCTTTTCATCTTAAGGTTTTACTAAAAACATCCTCCTTATGTCATTTATCATTGCTCATTTATTGATAAATTGTAACAAACCACATCTGCCTGTAAAACACTAAAAAGAGCAGCATTTTTTGTTTTCTTTTTCTGCAGTTCTACGTTACCAGGGAATGATTCAGTGACCTGCTTTAGAGATTTCTATTACCAATTGGATAATGAAAAAACTTTGGAAAAACATTTTTGATAAGCCTCGGAAAGTATATTACACAGCGTCACTTCACACCACACTTTGAACTCGAAATAACATTTCAGCCATCACTATAATTAAAGTACATCGAAGAATAAATTCTCTGGCTTTCAGCCGCGTTAAAAAAGTGACTTTTATACGCGACTGGAAGCCCGAGAAGATTTTAGTTACTACAACTAATGTTGCGCTGAAATTCAATTGACAGAACAAGGTTAAGTATTTTTTTTATTAACGAGTGGTGTGGGCACCCAAGGGCGATCCTTCTATGCAACTTTATTTCAAACCATCAAAACAATACGAAATGTCACTGTCTTGGGAAAAGCCTGGGTGACATCTCTAACCAAATAAATTTGGGTCTAGGTATGGCATGGCATGTTTAATATTTTTCGAATCGTAATGCGCCGTTGCGTGGTGGTTAGTTCAAATGCGCCGCTCGCGTGCAATGCAACGCTGTGGTGCATACGCGGCACTATCAGTATGCAGAATACCTAAATTACAAACGAAGATAACTAAATGACAGGAATAAATATCCACATACTGCTGGGTGCTCTGTATCTTATTTTATCTGAAATGAATTAAAAGCTACGTGACTTGGCTCGGACCTCCCACCCCCACCCTTCTCCTCACGTAGCCCAGCGTCTACCCAACCCCCGCTCACCCCCTCTCCCCTAGACTGTGCCACGTAGTTTATGGACACTCCTTGTTGCAAACATTTTCAGTAGTCATCCTTGTCGAGGCCGCATTTCAATTTAACCAAAAACTCCGCTAATATCGCCGCCAGTGAATCAAAGCTTCAGTCACACGCGAATTAATACAGTCACTGTATCGCATGATACAAACTTAACCCAAAATCTAAACGAGTTCTTCCATCTTTCTTTATTAAAATTTTTTAACAGCTGACACAGTTACATGCGACTGAAATAATTACGTCAATAATATAGCGTCAGTGAAAGCAAAGGATATTAAAAATAAACCTTAGCAACTTACGTTATGCCACGTAATATTATTTAGGTCTAGGGCCCATAGATCGCAATCAGTATGGAAATAATTTGATTCAAACGAAGTATTAATTGTTCATGAGAACAATTTAAATTACTCATGTCCTCTGCTGTAACGTCAAATGACAGTTGTAATTTTGACCCAGGCTAAATAACGATCTAATCAAAACTTCAGCTAACATTGCTGATCGAAAATTAAAACTTTTATCCTACATATCCATGGGAAAAGATTTTAACGAAAACATCTACACCAAATGAATATAAATAAATAAAAGTAACTAATATTTAATACATTAATTTAAACGAAATAACTACTTTCCTTTCAATTTTCTGCCGTTTAATTTCTTCGCGGATGGTTAAATAAATAGAACTGTTATTAAATAAAGCTCGTAACCTCTGCTGTGTAGTAATATCTCTGGCCGCTGATAATCATACGTGACTTCACGGCGTGACGGACATGGTTACTCTGTGACCAATGCTAGCGTTTTATTAGTATAGATTGTAAGCGTTCCGTTCGATCCCTGATGATGGCAGTCTCGAGGATGCGGAATAATACATCATAACTATTTTAAAACCGATATATGAGCTACACAAAAAGCCATTCGTAGTAGAAAGGGACAGAATGGAAATTCTAGCGAGATGACGATACTGTATCGGAGCTTTGCCTTGGAAAACTCTAAATGATTGATAAGCTCTTTCTACGTCCTCAACCTAGTCGATGAAACCTGCCTATCAAAACACTGTATTGGTGGGATTCTCCTCTTTAGAAACTTCTATGCGATAGTTTGAAGTTGTATTCCTTCTTTAACTAATAAAGTGGAGACGAAATGAAAACGGCATACTCTGTTTGGAATTGTTTATGTTTCTTACTAGACATCTCTAAGATAATACTTATTTTTTTAAAAAAAATATTTCAACACTGACTTGACAAAGCCATTATAATTTCAAAAATCTAGATAGCGCAGTTATAATTCGAAACTGTACCAGCGGTCGATAACACAGCTTTCATGTGACTGAATTGTAATTAGAGCGATATTCTGAGAGGATCGCGAATACTTACCAGAGCACTGATGACGTCGTCGATATGTTTCACCCTCTATAGGGATAAAACAATCAAGGTGTTTCTTATACAATTTTTCACGGTGACTTACAGTATTCTTCTTTTCCGGTTTCACTGAGTTGTAACTGCACTTGCTATCGACTCTAGAGTCCGACAGGAAAATGTGATTACCTGCTAAAGTTCGTGCGGAAGTATTTGATAAGGTATGAGCTTCGCATTTGATGGCTGACAACGGAACTATACCGGCATTAGATTTTTTTTTTTTACTTATGGCATTACGCCTCGTCGACGTCGATGTCATTAGAGACGGGATGGGACTGGGTACAAGGAACGGGAAGGAATTCGGCCATGGCCTTTCTGAAGGAGGCATCCCGGCATTCGCCTGGCCTGAACACACTAGATAATTACTCCACGTTTAGTAACACGTTAAACATCTTTATGACTATTTGTATGTATGTATATATGTTCGTTTGGGTAAACGCGGACCACGTTAAAGCTTTGTTATGGCTTGAATTTGCTGTGGATGTGTGCACACAGTGTTACAACTAGAAGGGACCTACTAGCCTTAGATCCGGCTACATGATTTCTACGTCCATCTGTTATTTGATTGAGATCCAATTATTATGTATAATTGTTAGTAGCATAATACGATTCTGCCGCGTTGCCTAAGTAAATATGGTCGCAAATATCTTTAATAAAATTAAAAAAATTGCTTCATTTTTTCTTTAAATAAATTATAATTAATTTCAAAGAGAGACATGTAAAGAACATAAAAAGTTTGGGTTGCTTATGTAAAAGTGGCCACAAGTAGGGGTTGCCAGCTGTTTTTTTTTTTTTTGCTGTCATCAGTCTTTCAACTGGTTTGATGCAATCCTCCATCCCTTCCTATCTTGTGCCAACCTCTTCATGTCTACATATCCCTTACAACCCACGTCCTCAATTATCTGCTTAATATATTCTAACCTCTGTCTACCTGTACAGTTCTTACCTTCGACTGTTCCCTTCATCAGCAAATTAACCAATCCAACATGTCTCAAAATATGACCTACCAGCCTGTCTCTTCTTTCTGTAACTTTCTGCCACAGTTGACTTTAACAGCTGCAATCCCTACTTGCAGCCACTTTTTCAAAGCCATCCCAAACATTTTATGTTATTTACACGTCTCTCTTTGAAATGAATTATAATTTATTTTTTATTAAAAAATGTTAACGAAATTTATTGAAAAAATATTTTTTGAAAATTTAATTAAAAATAGTTTAATAGGGAACTTGGCAGAATCGTATTCTGCTACTAATAATTATAGATAAAAATTGGATTCCAAACAGATAACAGATGGATGTAGAAATCATACAGCCGTATCTTGGACTGGCCTCGCATTCGGGAGGACGGCGGTTCGAATCCCCGACCGGGCATCCAGGTTTGGGTTTTCCATGGTTTCCCCAAATCACTCCAGGCAAATTCCGGGATGCTTCCTTCAAAAAGGCAATGGTCGAATTCCTTCCCGTTCCTTGTCCCCAGTCCCGTCCCGCCTCTAATGACCTTAGCCGTCGACGAGGCGTTAAAAAAAAAAAAAAAAAAAGTTTCTTGGACTACACAGTTTAACGAATTACGGCGGGGATCAGGCGTACATCACATTAAACCGTAAACTGTAACAGAGGTGAAGGTCGGGCTTATGAATATCCCCCCCGAGACAGGGATTCGAACCGGGGACCTTGCGATATCCAGTCAAATGCCTTAACCCCGAGCCACCAGACCGCTCCCGTACTGACTTGTTTCCTCGTCCCGCAGCGAATTGCAGTGGCTGGCAAGCGAGCTACAACTCACACTTATTGGCAGCAATATGATATTGAATTCCTCCTAACTATTAGCTGGCCGGCCTCGGTAGCGTAGGGCATATATGGGCAACCCCCGGCCCTCCACCAGCTTAGATCCGGCCCGCGAGAGATTCAGAAATTTCAAATAAGCTTCAAACTCAAGTCTCTAATTAATTTTCATTTCTATCTGTTTTTGTTAATTTGCTTTTTGTATGTTTCATTATGCTATTGTAATTCTAATAAATAAAAAATGAGAGAATTTTTATCGCCTTTTTATTCACTACTACCTATTTATTTCTTACCTACGGCCCGCGACCTGATTATGTCCCGAAATTACGCCCTCAGCTAAGCAAAGGTTGGCCATACCTGGCGTAGGGTCTAGAGTACTGGCCCCAAGTGCCGTAGGTCGCCGGTTCGAGTCTGGCCGAGGGCATGGGTGTTTAAGTGTTGTGTGTCTGTGTGATTGTCGTGTCCGTCCTGTGGTGTCCATACTTAGAAGTTACAATATATACTGGAAAAACTGATTCACTGGAAGATATATGATATTCACATTGAGCTGGCTGAATTGCCTTAGTTGCCGAATGCCATAAAAAAAAAGCTGAAGACGAGAACTTTCAGATATGAAGGCAACATTTGTTACCGACTTAAGTCTGTCTTCACGTAGCATTCTAGCATGCAGACAAGCATACTGAACCGAGAACGCAGAAGATTAGCGGAAAACTGATCCACTGTTAATCTACATGTCACCTAACCGACTGATAACTCGGTAACTAGAGGAGCTGGAGGCTTTTTTTTTTTTTTTTTTTTTTTTTTTTTTTTTTTTTTTATTGGCATTTGGAAAAAACCATACAGCCAGCAAATTACATTTATCTTTGGTTGATTAAAGAAATGAATTTACAGATTGAATGTGCTCCTTCTCCAGCTCTGTCTTACCATCCGATATATACGACATACAAAATTAGCAGCATAAAGTATATACAATATATGACACATACAATTGGACATGTGTGGAGCACACCATACATAAAATACGTAAAATATACAATATGTACAACATACAATTTAAAAGAATATACAGGTTTTAGGGAACAATAAATAGAATATACAATATGTGCATATAGAATTTGATCTACAATGTTGAACATGCTAATTATGGACATGTTCTGGTGAGACCTGTTTGTTTTATGTCGGCTACGTTAGAGGACAAGTGCCGTAGTTGACTCAGGCGGGTTGCCGAGATCATAGCCACAATTTGTATCCTTATATTATAGGAGTTGTTTAAGATTGGTTCCGGTGTCGCGCTATATCTTGATATGGTTTTCTTCAAGAAATTGGGTTATGGCGTGATAGATAGCAACGTCTTCCAAGGCCAGGAGGTGGGTTACATTTAAGGGTAACTGTAGTCCTAATTCCACTAGTTCTTGTATAAGTTCGGAGCACTTCTGCCATTTCTCCTTGCAGGCAAATAGAAGGTGGTTTGGCTCGCATTCGCTGACTCCATCGCAGGTGCAACTTGGTGTTTCCCTTAAGTTGATGCGATGCAGGTGTTTGGGGAAGAGCCCATGATTAAATTTCAGTCTTGCAATGGTGGTTATCATTTTCCTGGATGTGTATTTTTTTTTCGTGCCACTGTGCCTTAGGAATGGTCGGGTGGATGGTGCCGTAGTGTCTTCCTTTTATTTTTATAGAATCTTGCCACGATGTATCCCACATTAGTTTGGCTTTGTTTCGTATACTCGCAAGGAGATCAGTTGCTTTAATGTGTGGGAATATTGTGCCATCTGTGGTTGCCCGCTTTGCTAGCTGATCCGCTCTCTCATTTCCTTTGATCCCCGTGTGTGCTCTAATCCACATGAAAATGATTCGTTTTCCACTATCTTCTAACTCCGTGACCGTCTCGAGAATATTGTGAGTTAGGTGACATCTCCATGCGTTACTGTTCAGGTGCTGCAGGGATTCCAGGACACTCCTAGAGTCGGATAATATGATTACTGTTTTGAAGGTGGTGTTCTTTGCATATTCTAGGCCTTTAAGGATCGCAACCATTTCAGCAGTGAATATCGATGCCTCACTGTGGAGTTTATAGCTTGCCTGAATTCGCGCATTCATATCCACAAAGGCACATCCTACCGTGCTACCGATCTTTGAGCCGTCGGTATAAATGTGGACACTATCTTTGTATTGTGCAAGATTTTCAGACAGGAGGATTATGTTCCTAGCCGTGCTTTCGGTAAATGGTATATTCAACCTTGCTTCGATTCTTGTCAAGGTTGTTTTATATGGGTATTCGAAGCAGGGCATTTGTCCTGAGGAGAATATTAGCGGCTGATGTTGAATTAGGTCCTTGTAAGACATGAGGAATGATGAAGTTTTTTTTCTTCGCCAGTAGCTATCGATGGTGGTTCTTCTCACCAGTGTCTCCAGTGCCTCCATTAATGGGCTATTTACGAATTGCATAGTCTTTAACACAAATTTACTACTTAAGTAATATCGGCGGATATTCAGTGGTGGTTCCATGGCCTCTACCAAGAGAGCGTTAGTGGGGGTAGAGTGCATTGCGCCGAAGCATATGCGTAATGCCTTGAATTGTAGTTTGTCTATTTGGTAAAGGAGGCTATCAGCTGCAGAGCTATAGCAGAGGCATCCGTAGTCGATTTTGGATCGCACTAGGGCTCTGTAGAGAATCATGAGCGTTTTCGGATCTGCACCCCACCAGTAGCCACTTGTTGCCCGCAGCAGGTTGATTGCTTTCTCACATTTGTTAGTTAAATGTTTTATGTGTGGTCCCCAATTCAGTTTGTGGTCTATCTGCATCCCCAAGTATTTGATTACCTTTTTGTTAGGAAATGTATATGGTCCAAGTTGTACAGATGTCATTTGTTGTATTCTGTGCCTTGTGTGTATCATAACCGATGATTTTCCTGGTGAGATTGTCATCCCGTTCTCCTGTAACCATATCTTTAGCCGTTCCATTGTTATGCTGAGCAGGTTTATGCATTCCATCAGAGTTTCGCCTTCTGCGTAGAGGCATATGTCATCAGCATATTGCAGTATATATACTCCCCTCGGTAGTATTTTGGCAAGGTCACTTGTATATATATTAAAGAGGATAGGTGATAATATTGATCCTTGTGGAAGTCCCTGGCTTGTGTGTCGCGGTCCTATTGTAGCGCCTTTATATTTTATGACAAGTATTCTGTTTTCCAGCAGTGAGATGAGATTGTGAGTAAAGACTGCGGAGAAGTTCATCTTTTGCATCTTTTCCCCTAGTAGGTTGAGGTTGACATTGTCGTATGCACTGTTTATATCAGTGTAGAGGGTCATCAGGTAACGGTTTTTGCTTAGGCTGGAGTGGATGTCGGTGGTAAGCCTTATTAGGAGGTCATTGGTGCCTCTTCCTCGTCTGAACGCCCACTGGTGGTCTGGTAGAAGGCTATTATGTTCGACAAACCACTCGATCCTGTTTTTCACCATCCTCTCTAGTAGTTTGTACGGGCATGGCAGTAGTGCAATCGGTCTGTAGGCTGCAGTTGTATTCGGGTTCTTCCCCGGCTTCAGGATCGGAATTATTCTTGAGGTTTTTAATCCCGCGATCTGTATTCTTTTGTTCCAGACATTGTTTAAGATTTTTAACAGTCTTTCTTTTCCTCGTGGTGGTAAGTGTTCAATCATTCCATAGTGGACGTTGTCCGTTCCTGGTGCCGTGTTGTTCGACTTCTTGGACGCTTTTGCAAATTCCTCCATATTAAAAGGTCTTGACATCGAATCTCCAAATTGGTCTTCGGGTGGGGGATTGCGGTTTGGGTTCACGGAAGGAGGTGCAAGGGTTGTTAGTATGTCCTCTAGCATTTCCGTGGTTATGCTAGGTGATACATACATATTGTCAACTGATTGTCTGTATTTTTTCACTTTTGTCCAAATGGTAGTAATAGGTGTGTTTCTATTGATTGATTCACAATATTTTTTCCACCCAGCACTCTTCTTTTGCTTTAATGTTCTTTTCGTTCTAGCTTGTACTTTGTTGAGTTCTATGAAGTTTTCCATGTTACTGCACCTGCGGTATATTCGAAGCGCATCACTTCTTTCTTGGATGGCCTTGTCGCATTCTTCGTCCCACCATGGAGGCTGGTTCCTAGACGTGTAGGTTTTCTGCTTTTTCTTTGGTATGCTTTGTTTAGCTGCAAGCTTGATAATTCGGATAAGGTTGCCATAATCTTCCTCTGTCTCACCAGTCTCTTCCGACCTCCGTAGATGTATTCCTGCGCTATTTGCGTATGTGCCCCAATTTGCCTCGTTAATATTCCAGTTATAATCTGGTGTAGCCTGAGGTTTTCTATTGTTTTGTTTTAAGTTGATGGTAATCAAAATCGGATAGTGGTCTGATCCCAGAGGCTCATGGATCACTTTGTGCTCGATCAACGCTGCGATGTTCGTAGACGCTAGCGCGATGTCTACTACTGATTTCCGTTCTTGTGGGTTGCTAATTCTTGTAACTGTACCGTCATTGAGTATCACTAAGTTTTGTTCTTCCATTACGTCTAGCATGATACGGCCAAGTCTGTTTGTTTTTTCGCACCCCCAAGCACTATTGTGGGCGTTGAAGTCACCAGTAATGATAAATGGGTCAGTTATTTGCTGTAGCAACCTTACAATTTGGGGTTTGGTTAGGGTTACATTGGGGGGGCTGTATACTGTCACTATTGTTAGCCTGGTGTTGTTAATTCTTACGGACATAGCACAGGCCTCAATTGGTAGTCCTGTGACGTCTAATTGCAGTGCGTCATGTGACATGCTCTGTCGGACCAAGATGGCTGTTCCTCCATAGCCGTCGTCGCGGTCGCATCGGATGATGCTGTAGCCATTGATTCTAATGGTGTCTGGTGGTTTTAGCCATGTTTCCGCAACTGTGGCGATGTCCACGTCATATGCTCTTAATGCCTGTTCAAAGCTCTCCTTGTTAGATCTTAATGAGCGTGCGTTCCATTGCAGCATTTTGGTTAAACGTCCTTGGGCCATAATTACTTTAGTTATTGGGTACATTGTTCGGAGGCCTTCATAATCTGCTGAAGTGAGTTCATTACTTGTGTTGGGTCCACCGTGCCGTTAGTTCTGATCATCTCAATAATGGATATAATTAAACTCATCAGCCTTTCTATAATTGGGGTTTCGGTGGTTGTAGGCTGGTTTCCCGCTGACTGTTGTGGTTTTGTAGGTGTGGCGGGTAAGGATTGTGAGTTATTGGTTGGCTTGGCCCGTTGCTTCTCCACATTAAGTTTTGGGGAATCCTAACTTGATTGCCTGTTGTGTTTAGCTTTACTGTGCTGGTATTTGGCTGTGTTTGTTTGAAATGGTAGTACTGTACTGGTTCCGCTAGGTGCACGGGTCGTTGTGGGTAAGATTGAGATACTGGATATGTCTCTTCACGGAGAGTTGGACATGAGCTGTGATTAATTGGAGTATATGGTATAGTGGTTAACGGCGGGAATTCGGTGGGGCTGTTAACCTGGGGGCTAGGATTAGTTGCTATTCGGGCATAGTGTCTGTTTTCGAATGTAGCTACCGCTTCGCTGTAGCTGACGTTATTGTATACCATATGCTGCTTGATCGCTTTTGCTCTCTGGAAAATGGGACATGAGCGGTCGGTTGCCAAGTGTTGCCCTGAGCAATTTGCGCAGAGTTGTGGAGCTGTCTTGGGGCATGAGTCGGCATTGTGTTCCATTGTGCAGAAACTGCATCGAACCTTACTGCGGCATTGGTTACTGCCATGTCCAAAGCGTAAACATTTAAAGCACTGAATGACGGCGGGGATGTAGGGTTCAACTCTGCATCTTACACCGTGGATGCACACAAATTGAGGGAGAAGTTGTGATCTAAAGGTTAGAACGCATACCGGTAGTGGAATTACTTCTTGCTGCCCTAGTTTAACAACTTTTTTTGTGAATCGCCTAATATTTAGTACTGGGAACTCACACTCTATTACTGAGAGGATTTCGGTGTCACTAAGTGAAGTATCGACATTTCTCACCACACCCTGTTTTTGAATCATAGATTTTGGGATATACGCCTCCAAGTTATTTCTGATGAAGACTTCAGATTTTACAAGATTGTTTGCCGAGTCTCTATTGCTAGATTCTATCTTGATTCTATTCCGACCGCAGCTTGAGATGTTTACTAGGTTGTTTGATGTCATGAAACCCTGCTCCCTCAGTAGTTTTCCTATCGACATCGGGTGGATACGCCCAACGTTCTTGTCTTTTCCTTCAACTATTACTACATACGGTCCACTGTCACTTGGTTCATACCTGTTGTTCTCTGAGCACTGCTGTGGAATCTGCAGGTTGTTGACAGCAGTGTGTGCCGGTGCCAGTGACGCTGTCGTGATGTGTGAGGCTGCTGGGCTCTGCTGTAGACACTGCGGGTTGTTGGCGGTAGATAGTGCCGGTGCCTGTGGCGGTGCCATGCTGTATGAGGCTGCTGGGCTCTGCTGTGGACGCTGCGAGTTGTTGACAATAGTGAGTTCTGATGCCAGTGGCAGTGCCATGCTTTGAAGGTCTGCTAGGCTCTGCGATCTTATGCCGTCTGACGACAGTCGTGCGATTTTCTCTGTCGCGCGCGTGGAACTTCTTCTGTCTCCTTCTTCCGGTACCTGGCGTTTGGTGGACTTAACACTCGAGAGTTGGTGGCCGCACATGGGGTCGTCTGTCTCCGGTTCAGGTAGGTTAGGTGTGGTGTTGGCTGGGTTGGTTTCTTCTGTTGGTTGGCTGGTAATCGTATTCAGTGCTGTTGATATTACCATACTTGTTGAAGGCTGAATGAGATTTGTCTCTCTAGTTGAGGTATCCTCTATGTTGTGAGTACCTCCTTCACCAGTATAATCCTCCAAACATCGTCGGCGCTATTCGCTCTGATAAAGTTTAGAGATGATTACGGTGGTTAACAGATTAGGTGGATGTCAAGCGTCGATGATTTCAGTTCAACAAGTATCTTATGTTTCGCTTTTGACTAAATACTGGTTATTCACTGTACCCTTGACTGGAAAAACTGTAACTTCCTGGTCCGTTTATAACACAACAACTGTACTAAGCCGCTTCGCGCGCACAAGGAAGTTTCTCCTCCGAAGGTTGCGACTCGACTGAGAGCTGGAGGCTTATAGCGGAGCACGTGGGGATAAACAGTTATCATCAAGCAGCCACACAGGCGCTCTGCCAAAAGTAATACTTCAGGGCGCAAGTATCAAAATGATACAACCATTAGAAACTCACAGCTTTTGTACTTTAATGATCCATATATCCTCTCAGATATACAAGCCCAATACAAGTTTTAATTTCGACAGGATCGCTAAATTTGGTATCTCTAGCTCTCGAAAAATTTGCCTGGATTGAAGATATGTATTTGTTAGTATACACCACAATTTTATTGATAATATTATTATCATTAATAAGACGATAGCTCCACGTATCTAAATACCAGAAATATTTTTCACAGGTCCGATGGTACCGGGAAGAAGCATCAACATATTGTGTTTCTCTCTTCGTTTTCTAGTGTTCATTGGGTTTTTATTCCACTTCCATTCATTAATTACCTTCCCTCTTTTCTTTCCCTCATGAGCAAAGTAAAATTTTCATCGTTATTAGCCTCTTCTTCCTCACTAGATTCTCCTCTTAACTCAGTTTCAGAATCTCCTTCCCTTTCTTCTATTTGTTCGCACTCACCAGTGTCACTGTCCTCATCTGAAGAATCTGGGGCATCATGTCCTCTGTCGTCAAATAAAAGAGTACGCACGGCTTGCAAATCGTCTGGATTGGTCAAATTGTAAATTTTTTTCTCCCCAGATAACTAAAAGAAGGTAAAAACCAACGGTCAGTTATACGGAAGGGCGCAAGTATCAATTTGA
>JARYHS010012961.1:0-27917 GCA_031002005.1 Vandiemenella viatica | reverse complement strand
TTCAAGTTAGGTTAAATCAGCAGTAAAACGAATTTTTTCGGTGAACCAACGAGCCCAGTGCTTGAGCTGTTGATTTTCGGGCATGGCTTTGGAGAGAAAGTAATTTTGGCAAGTCGTTGCAAAAGATTTCAAAGTCCTGCATCTACTAGAAAGGTGATTATGGGACGTACCTGGGAAATTATGGTTCGGAAATTGAAACCTTGGTAGCCCTTTGCTTGATTATGATAGTGTTGCATGGGATCCACATTATGGGTATCAGATACAGGAGCTTGAGGTGGCATATGGAGGTCAGTTAGAGATGAATGTGGAACACAATTAGCCACCGAATCATAAAGAAGCTCAATTAAAATTCTTTATATTATAGGATTGCAGGGCGCTGGGATTGTGTAAGGTATACGTTGGTTATGAGGACTAGATCAATATTCGGAGATGAATTAGTTGTAGTATATGGAAAGGAAAAGGCGATTACGAACGTAAAATAGCATTTAGTTTCTGGCACAATTTCAGGAAATTTTTTAATTTGCACGTAGGGAAGATCGTGGGATATGCTGAACAAGTCACCTAAGAAATTGAATCGATTTAAACCGAATTTGTACAATGCATAAGTTTAGGTGTGTAGGGAAATTGTTACCTGGAAAGTACATTTAATTAATAACGGAATTGTTGTGAAAGGTTACTTATGTATGGCTTCGTGAGCTAAGAGTAAAGAAACTTTAGTTGACGTTATTTACCTCGAAGCAAGACAGCTGCATAACTGTCTGGTTTACGCCTAATTTAAACACCACAACAGCTCTCTTCAAACTTTTATTACACTTGCGGGATCGTTGCGTCTGTTTTACGGCGAATGAGGTCTAAAACGTTTGTTAAGACATTCCTCGGGGCAGACCTTTACCTCTCCCCGCAATGCTGCCAACCTTCCTCCTCGGAGACGTTCCCCCGCCCTGAGGCAGGGCTGCCAACAATGAGGACCCAACAACGGCGCCCGTGCCTCAGGCGCCCAGCGAAGCGCGCCGAATTAATTGGACGTGTTCTACAGTGCGGCCAACCTCGGCCGCAGTAACAATAATAATTCCCCGTTACGAGGGCGCGTAATGCCGGTATATTATTTCGCCGAGCAGCCCTGTAATGACGCGGGAATTCATTAGGCCCGAGGCGGCGCCTTCTAAACGACAATTTCCCGCGGCCTTCGCACCCCGGCGTCGCTTCCGAAGGCGCTTGCCAGATAACGTCGTCAGCGAAGACGTTTTAAATTGCCACGCCGTCGCGCCGAACCTTTTTCACTTACCGCCCTAACTTCTTTCACACTTACATACCACTGCCTGCTCTTCCGGGGATATACCTTACAGGGTGTCCACATCAAACCTCCCTGATTTCAAAATAAAATATAAAATAAACTATTCAACTTAGAACTTTACAGTTTGCACCATCCTGTAAAGCTTTTTTTTTGTTAGTACTTTAATTTTGATTCAGGTGTTGAATATTCATTAAAAATTAGTACTTCACAATAGAGAGTCCAATACGTGGTTTGGTATGGTCAAACATCGTCACCAGTCACTATCCAAAGAAATTTCTGACGTGTGTTTGATAGGGTTAAAGACTTTAAGGCTTGTTAAGAAAAAATTTCCAACCAATGACGGTGTTAACAGACAATGAGGTTCAGGGCCGGATCCAGGGGGGGACTAGGTGGCTGAAGCCCCCCCCCAAAAAAAAAGTATCTAGGTCCACCCCCAACATTGTAATTTTCGAGACCCTTTTGTTTTTAAGCTCTATTAATCCGAGGAGACTATAAAAACTTCCCCTTGCCCGACTCAAGCCCCCCCCCCCTAAAACCAAAATCCATTTATGCCAAGCCCCCCTCCCCAAACCAAAGTCCGCTCAAGCCCCTCCCAGACCAATATCCTGCATCCGCGCCTGTTGAGGCTCGTGAGTTCTTGGACAGAACATTTCCACAGCGATGGAAGGGACGAGATGGACCAACCAAGTGACCTGCGCTATATCCAGAAACTTGTTCCTGTGGAGTTAAGTGAAAGATATTGTGTATGCCTCTCATGTACGTGATGTTGACGACCTTTGCAGAAGAATTGTGGACGCTATCTGTTTCATCACTCCAGACGTACTTGGACGCATATAGGCGAGATTGAGTATTTTGCGGGCTGCAAAAGGGGAACATGCAGAGATGCTCTGATTTTTTTGTGTAAAATTTCTTGACTTGCTTTACGAAATAGTACAAACCACCAGGTTCTGTGTTTAATAGTTTATTTTTTTGTAACTGTACTCTCAAAACAGGGAGGATTTATTTGGACATCCTGTATTTTTACCCCCCTCCTTTCGGTAATTAGCAGTAGGTGTTTCCTAAAACGATGCTACATGCTGTATACCTGTGTTTGTATCTACAACAAAACCATCGCTAGAGTCGTATATTATCTGTAACCTGGTTACGATATTTTCGGGCAAAGTGCCTGCATTTATTTTCCTCTTCATAATTTTTGCTTTATCTATTTCTCTACCCTTTTTCTGATTTTGACTTACGGCTTTACGCCTGGTAGATTTAGAGGTTATTAGAGGCGGTCTAGGGGCAAGGAACGGGGAAGAATTCGGGCATGGCATTTCGAAGGAACCATCCCGGCATTTTGGGAAACCATAGAAAACCCAAATCTGGATGGCTGGACGGGGGATTCGAACCCGCGTCCTCCCGAATGCGAGGCTATAGCATTACTACTCATCCACCACGCTCGGTCTCCCGTAGTTCTCCCTTGTTTTGTAATCATCCCTAATTCCCTTCATCCATTTCGTTATAAGACGTCACACTGTTTCTCTTCCATGTACAGATTGCACATTCCTGTACGGATCCTACCTTAGGCAGGCTGTCCAGTGGACGCGTATTCACGCGAAAATTGCTCGCGCGGGTACGCCTGTATACGCGCGATCAGATCGCTCCAATCCAAACACAGGGAATGTTATGACTCCGTCCGTAGTGATCGCCTGAGTCGCGAGAACGATGAGATCCGAAATTGTTTGGCTTTGGTCGCGCGATAACGCGCTTCACGCGATAGATATTGACAATATAAAGGCGCCGACAGACCTTTTTGAGCTCCAACAATTACGGAAACAATACTAATTGCACAAAAACAACTAAGACTCAAACAAAATTACTTTAAATGATGAGACGTTTTTAAATGAAAATAGAAAATATGTACTACCACACAACAACATATTTACGAAACCAAAAACTTCTAAACATTCATAATCTCATTCAAAACATTATGGCGCACATAATATTTTTAATTACGGTCCTCTAATATTCCATGCACTCTATTACTCTTAATACACTCACAACAGTGATTCAGTTCATTTAAACCATTTTAATTTATCATCAAATTTCCAATCTATTTCTTCGCCTTTCTCTCAAACACAGATTTAATTACTCTTTAGTACGTAACAGTGCGTATAGAATTATATATAAAGTTTATGTTTGTTGTATCCATAAAATTACAAAATTGCATAATATTACGAACGAAACACCGTCAATGTATAAAGATCATTTACGGCGTAGTTCATTTCATCTAGTTTATGTAAGTACACTAGTTTATTCGAATTTAGCTGGCAATTGTTTCAGTCGCCCTTTCTATTTATTTTTTTGTGTCCCATTTTCAAGCAATTACTATTCTCTTAACATAAAAATATTTTAAATATACTTTCAAGATAATTTTATTTTTATTTTTTATTTTATTTTAAATATGGCATTTGGCTAAGAGGCCATACAGCCAGCACTATGTAATTTTGTAGTTTGAAAGTATGTATTGGATCACTCAATGTATTATAGATTCTCCATGAAATAGACGTCACAAGACAAACACAAAACTTAATTAAAACCACCCATGCCCGAGGCCGGACTCGAACCGGCGACCCCTGCAACGCGAGGCGAGCACGCTATCCCCTAAGCTGCCAGGGTCGGCGTGATAAAGTTAAATAGCTAATGCGGTATAACATTAATTAAAAGGACATTTCCTTAGATGCACATCATCTGACTAGCATCCTCTATTTCTTTGTTTTATATATATATATATGTATGGAATAAACTAAAAAGCGGAAAAATTAGGAACACATGATTTTTTTTAATGGATAAAAATAATCAGTTTTTCATAACATGTGACCTATTTAAGTTATGTACATATATCTTCCTCAATCTAATTAAAATTTATATTGCTTACATTTTTTTTAAAAAATCGTGTCATTATTGTACACTTTTTTTTTCTAAGTAGACCCTGTCGTCAACGATAGTATGTGAGAATGGCAATTTTGTTGATCTAGAGCCTAAACAAGAAAATTTACGTTAATTTTCTTAGTTAAAATATAAATATGTATTAAGGAATTATTGTTCTATTTTATTTTGTTTTATTCACTGATATCAAGACGAAATGGAATGGGTTGTGGGATATAACGGGAAGCTGGCGACAAAGTCCGCGCGAATCTGCATTCAGTGGGCAAAGTTCGCGCGAATGTAGGCGAATTTGCGCGATCATTTTTCGCGCGAATACGCGTCCACTGGACGGCCAGCCTTAGTATTCCACACTCCTTTCACAAGACGCAGCAAGGTGGGTGAGCAGCAACGTCCTTAACTAACATTTGTGAGAACGTGGATTGATTCCCCGCCCAGCCATCTCAATTTGGGTTTTCTATGTCTTCCCGAAAGTCGGGTCGGTGCCGTCAAAACCCCACTTACGGCACTGAATTATTGATCATCTGATGGGACCAATAATGAAAAAAAAATAAAAAGGACCCATAGCCTTTGAACAGAAAGAAACACCTGTGGTTCAGATAGAGAAAAGGAAAAAATTACTTGATCAGATCCCTGCAAAAAACTATTTATTGTTGAAGTCTGTATCATTTGTGTATTATCTTGAAGAAACTTTTTAGGCAGCGATACGAGTGTCTAATAAACGTATCCTACGTTCTTCATAACACTTTCCCCGAGCGTGCCGCGGGTGGCTGTTGCAGATAACCTGCTCCTTTTTTTCGGTGTCGCGGTTTTCGTACTTAATTCCGTTTAAGCACGGTGTAGAGTGTTATGACTCTTTATCTGGCGCTAAGATACTGACGCCGCTGCTCCTCTGATTTACCGCGTCCTCCGCCTCCTGAAGCGAAGAAAAGCCGTTATTTATGAGGCGCTTAGGCGGCCGAACAGGTAGCGAGCTTCCACGACGCTCCGCCACTGGCGCCACCGTCGTTTTTCACAACTTTGTGCCGGAGCGTCATTTGATACTGTTACGCATATAGGTAGGTGAGATCCTCATAAAATTCTTACCAAACCTTGGTCTTCTAGTTACGATTGTATAGGGAAGTTTTCATGTAATATCATCATACCGTTCAAACAATCTCATGTACAGCAATAAACTAATGACACGAGCAGCTGTATATAATATCGCAGTGAACAATCTATTCCTCAGTAACGAAGTATCCATTCTACCGATTTTATTAACATTCATATTTTTATAGTGAGGCGTCACTGGTGGATACGAATTGAAATATTATATTAAACACCTATCAGCATTTAAAAGCCACACGAATCAATTTGAATAATAATTTTTACTATTTCACACCTGAGAAATGTTGCCACAGCGCTTCCAAACACAACTGAAGGAATGTAAATATTGAACTTTTAATCAGATATTCAATAAAACGCGTTGAGCCTGGAGACTGTGCACCTCAATAGATCGGCAATCTTCGGCAAGTCTCGATAATGCCCGAAGTATTAGTTATACTACTTGTCACAACAGTGCCGCTTTGACAGTCAGAAAAAAATTCAAATGATTAACTGTATTGAAGTTATTTGCTTTTATACTGTTAAAGGGAAATGTGGATTTGAAATAAAAAATTGAATTTTATTTTATTTGCACTTGCATTGTTAAAAGAAAGTGTAATTGCGATGCCAGCTAAACTTAATTGTCTGTTGTGCAGCAGAGATAAAAATTATTAAACGAGAGGGAGATATAAAAACAATGTAATGCGACGTTCGTTTAAATTAAATGTTTACACTGTCTTCTATGCAGCAGTTACTGAAACCAGGTGACGACATAACCCATGTTTTTTTTTATAAAAGATAAAAATGGGGAAGTTTATTAAAATCCAGGGAATGTTTATACGAAACTAATGTATTCACGAAACATTTCAATGAAATAAATGGAGTTATTCGCTGTTGAAATTACACTTTACTTAGAAACATTCTCATAACAACAAAATTTTCCGTCAAATAAAATCAAATGGAGTTATTCATAAACATCCTAGCCAATACTCCAAAAATCTAATAAGAGAATGTTTGCTAACATCACGAAAAATATTAATAAAAAAGAATATAATTGGTCTTTATTCGTTTATCCTTAGAAACTTTTCCAGAACAGATTCCTAGTATCATCATAGCTGATGGCCGTTATTCTCGACGGGCGTTTAAACTAGTGTCCTTATATTCTCAGAGAATGTTGAGAAGTACAGTCAGTAACGTCATATGCGAAACCCGTTGATCCTATTTCCAATAATGAGGTAATCACTACTAATTAAATTTAATTTCCTCATTAATAATAATGAAATAATTACTGCGACATAACAAAAGTTTGAAATCACTATGAATTATAAATGTAAGCGTGGTTTGTCGTGTGTTCCGCTGTAACTCTCCCACTCATGCTTTGCGGTCCAGGGGGTTATATGGTATAGTAGCCATAATCGCCCATCCGTGGAGAAGGTTTTGGTTTGAAACTGCAGGGGTTTAGGTTCAGAGTTATTGGTATCAAAAGAGGGCATCACACCAAAGGACTTGCTATGGGAAGAGTTGGGGGAAGCAGGTAGGAATTGAATGCCCAAGTGGCTTAGACTGGCCAGAATGGTCTAGAATATTGAATGTTGAAGATGGCTGTAGAATGTGACTGAATGTTACTAGACTGTTCTAGATGTGCTAAACAGACGTCTATAATCTTCTACAGCATTCTCGAATGTGCAATTATCCTGTTTTGGTGGGGTTACGTTCCAGCTAAGAATAGTACACTCCTGGAAATTGAAATAAGAACACCGTGAATTCATTGTCCCAGGAATGGGAAACTTTATATACACATTCCTGGGGTCAGATACAACACATGATCACACAGACAGAACCATAGGCTCATAGACACAGGCAACAGAGCATGCACAATGTCGGCACTAGTACCGTGTATATCCTCCTTTCGCAGCAATGCAGGCTGCAATTTTCCCATGGAGACGATCGTAGAGGTGCCTGTGGAACGGCATGCCAAGCCATTTCCACCTGGCGCCTCAGCTGGACCAGCATTCGTGCTGGACGTGCAGACCGCGTGAGACGACGTTTCATCCAGTCCCAAACATGCTCAATGGGGGACAGATCCGGAGATCTCGCTGGCCAGGGTAGTTGACTTACACCTTCTAGAGCACGTTGGGTGGCACGGGATACATGTGGACGTGCATTGTCCTGATGGAACAGCATTTTCCCTTGCCGGTGTAGGAATGGTAGAACGATGGGTTCGATGACGGTTTGAATGTACCGTGCACTGTTCAGTGTCCCCTCGACGATCACCAGAGGTGTACGGCCCGTGTAGGAGATCGCTCCCCACTCCATGATGCCGGGTGTTGGCCCTGTGTGCCTCGGTCGTATGCAGTCCTGATTGTGGCGCTCACCTGCACCTCGCCAAACACGCATACGACCATCATTGGCACCAAGGCAGAAGCGACTCTCATCACTGAAGACGACACGTCTCCATTCGTCCCTCCATACACGCCTGTCGCGACACCACTGGAGGCGGGCTGCACGATGTTGGGGCGTGAGCGGAAGACGACTTAACGGTGCGCGGGACCGTAGCCCAGCTTCATGGAGACGGTTGCGAATGGTCCTCTCTGATACCCCAGGAGCAACAGTGTCCCTAATTTGCCGGGAAGTGGCGGTGCGGTCCCCTACGGCACTGCGTAGGATGCGACGGTCTTGGCGTGCGTCCGTGCGTCGCTGCTGTCCGGACCCAGGTTGACGGGCACGTGCACCTTCCGCCGACCAGTGGCGACAACATCGATGTACTGTGGAGACCTCGCGCCCCACATGTTGAGCAATTCGGCGGTACGTCCACCCGGCCTCCCGCATGCCCACTATACGCCCTCGCTCAAAGTCCGTCAACTGCACATACGGTTCACGTACACGCTGTCGCGGCATGCTACCAGTGTTAAAGACTGAGATGGAGCTCCGTATGCCACTGCAAACTGGCTGACACTGACTGCGGCGGTGCCCAACCGCTGTGCAGCTAGCGCCCTTCGACGGCCAACACTGCTGTTCCTGGTGTGTCCGCTGTGCCATGCGTTTGATCATTGCTTGTACAGCCCTCTCGTAGTGTCCGGAGCAAGTATGGTGGGTTTTACAAACCGGCGTCAATGTGTTCTTATTTCAATATCCAGGAGTTTATATAGGTCTATAGGTGATTGCGAGACGCATGTGTCAGTATACTTAAGGAAATCGATTCGAGCGATTTAAGGTAAACTGAAATTGATACAAATTTCAGTGAAATCTTTTAAGCGTAATAAGTAAATTGCTTAAAGTAGTGAACAGCGTATTAAAGTGAATTTTAGTGTGTTAAGTAATATTAACATTTAACAGGATACCATAACGTAAAAGAGGTAGAAGTGAATCGAAAAGGATTAAACAAAAAGATCATGGAAGAAATTGAACAAATGAAGACAGAGAAGCAGGTTTATCTTCAAAAGGAAGAGAATGAATAGAGGCTGAGACAAACCTTGATATATGATATATGAGAAGAAATTAGAGAAGAGGATAGAGTGAGACACTCGGTAAACGGATGTAGAGAAACTGCTGAAGAAACAAGATTACGAAATGAACTGAGCAGTGTTACTATAAGAAGTAGAGATTATAGTTTGGTAGGTGAGGCATTGCGGTATGATCCCATTAAAGAGTACAAAACACACAAACATGATATCATTGGCAGAAGGGATCAAGTATGACAGTTTTTCGATGCCAAGAAATTCAGTACAGAAACACCAAGAATGTGTTGTAAGAGTGGAAAAGTTCAATTGGCACCATCAGAAGTACGTCGACCACAATTATTTCATCACATGATTGTAGAAATTCCTGAACGAAATGAGGGTAACTCCGGCCAGTTAATTATAAAAAATAAATCGAAAAAATGAATAAAATTCCAGATAGTTGCTGAAACACACGGAAATTATTTATACCAGGCAATATTGTCCGTTTGGTTACAGACTTGATAAAAATTACCTGGTAGGACCAAATGTTATGTGAAGTCTGCCTGAATATAATTACAGGAGATGCCAGGAATCTATAAATATATTTCGAATATGACCGTGTTTCATTTAATGTGCAAACTAATCCAATGTGACTATGAATGTATTCATTACCATGGCCTTGCACTTACATATCTAATACCACGTATTGATTTCAGTCATATCATATTACTGTGTGGATTCTGTTTCTGCAGTTAGTCTCCCGGCGCTATGTGACTTGGATGTGAGACACGTGGTTGTGAAAGTTGACAAAGACTTGGGCGCCGTCTGGTGGTTGTTAACAATTTTCTTAAGTGCGGACGAAACAAAAGCATAGCCACGTCGTCCCGAACGTGGTTTACGTCCAGTCTGAAACCTCTTTGATGTGTTAATAACGTGAACGTAAGTGTGCCATTAAGTCACACAAACAACCTGCTCCAGGAACAACACATGTCGGCAACAGCAGGCTCTTAGACTGACGGAGAACAAAACAACAGGCAGAAGAACATGGACTCGGAAAAGAAGCAATATGTTCTGGTGCCCTTGATAATCATGAAATCTTAGACTGTTTGGTTTTATGGAGTGGCTTCATATGAAAAATTATGATCTTCAACTGAAAACAATAAAAGCTAGGATATTTTCTCTCAAGTACTAATGAGAATAAATTGAAGAGATAACTTTCGATAGACTCATTTATTTTATTTTTTTGTAATGTATCTGGTGGCTTAGTGGTTAAGCGCCTGAGTAAAGATCGAAAGTTTAAAGGATCGAATCCCTGTTTCGGTGGGGATTTTCATAAGCCCTTCCTTAACCCGACATTCACGTCTGGCGTAGCTGGTCGTGGAGTTTGAAGCACGCCAGAAAGCATATCGGAACCAATTCCACGTTAAACTGTAGGGCCCAGGATTACAGGTCTAGATTAGTTAAGGAGGAAAGGAACTGACCACCCTACGTCCAATTGAAGGCTAAATATAGCTCCTTCCGGAGGGTCCAACCAGCCTTTGAATTGTATATCAACTTAGCTTTTTGTAACTGTATCTGCACAAGTAATTTTTTACTAAACTGCTTTCTTCATTTTGCAGACCTGATTGCATTTGGTTGAACGGAATTTATGGATTTGTCAATAAAATTAAGCGGGAATTTATTTTTTCCTCTAACTTTAAACGACTTTTCTATTTAGAGTCTATAAGGTAGTAAAAAAATCATATGTTGAAGTAAATATTACAGGTATAAAATTTTCATTCCAAGAAGTAATTCGTATAACCTGCATTGTTTCTTTTTAACCGTTTACATCAGACAAAAGGTAGGAAAGTCTATGTCGATTAGTACCAATGATTTCACACCTGAAAAAGTCGGCGGGGCTAGTCGTCGAAATATAATGTTTTTACAACACAATCCGGCAGTACACCAGTGAAGACTTCATTGCAATTATACTCCACGGATGTATCGTTCCTACTTTTTTACTTCAGTTTCAAATGCGATACTTTTTTTAGTTTCTATATCAGATAACTCTCACATTAACACCCACTCTGGAAACTAATTTCCATCGCGATATCCGGCAGAAAGAATAAAAGATTAATTTTCTCGTTTCAGTTTCCATTTATTTATGAATCAAAGGGGTCCACTGTGATAGTGTCGGAGTAAGCTTGTTACTCCGACACTATCACAGTGCAGGATTCGCCCATTCCAGTCTGTTATAACACAGGTCTGAATAAAAGTTTATCCCCCTGTGTACTGTCTGAACAGTGTGATAGAAAGCATATATTGAGATATACACATAAAATTATAGTCCGTTCAGTCAACAGAGGCGGCTTAAGGTCAGTCTTCTCTATCCCAACTCCGTTGACTTTACCCCATACATGCGAATGGCAATTTTATCACTCGTTTACATAGACTAAGTGGTCAGCCCGGAGAGATACAAACTTATCGCCTAGTGAAGTGGGAGCAAGAGTAGGGGAACATGACCTTGAGACGTCAGTTCGGAGTGAATAGGGTATAGTCCTGACAAAAACAATAAGGTGACTGACAATATGGCCGTAGCAGCCAAATGTATATAGAAAAAAAAATAGAATAATAATCATGAAATTTGCGTATGGTCACCAGTTTGTGAGTAGTATAAGCTACATTCTGTGCGACAAATATCAGGTTTTTTTTGTGTGCATTGTGTTATTTTTGAGACAGAACTTCGAGAGATACCAAACATAACCGTAATCAGAAAGGCCGGTACATAACTAGCCGTTCAATCTGGGCCCGTTTTATCTTGCTCCGTCCAGTGTGTCCGGCCCTTTAACGCATAGAAGATACGCAACATTTAATAACGTCGTAACGAAAGCCAGCTTCCTCTGTTTGTATAGGCTGATCAGAAACCAAACTGTTCTATCCTGGAGGTGCGTATGTGTGGCTTGTGGTTCTAATTGACTCAGACTACCTGTTCCCTACATTAACAGTAGAACGCGTGTGCGTAGGCCCCGCATGTATTAGAGTAAAGGGCCATTACAAGGGCTATTGGCCACCGGCAGCAGCTAATGACGCGGAACTAACTAAACAGAGAACGGCTACGAGGAATTA
Organism: Vandiemenella viatica; assembly: GCA_031002005.1. Lineage (NCBI taxonomy): Eukaryota > Metazoa > Arthropoda > Insecta > Orthoptera > Morabidae > Vandiemenella > Vandiemenella viatica. The sequence goes on along the minus strand of JARYHS010012961.1, from coordinate 16,070 downwards.
GCGAGGTGGCCAGGCCAGCCTCAGATCTAAGCGTCAAGTGACACGCCTTCAACAAACAAGGGGGCAGTGACACAGGAAGTGCCTTGGTTCATTCCAGTACGCGGTACAGGAGGGACTATTTTCTTCCGCAATATGTAATGACTCCACAAACAATATCTACGGAACCTGAGATACTGTTTGTGCCTCTATCAGTGGCACTACAAACCCCTTGCATTGCGCTGAGCAACATTGGTTGTCATATTGGTCCAGGCGGCTTTGTGACCTGTAACCGGAAAAGTTATTCAGTATGTCTACCGGGTGTTTCAAAAATGACCAGTGTATTTGAAAAATCAATAAAAACTAAACGGGCAGCGATAGAAATACACCGCTTGTTGCAATATGCTTGGGACAACAGTAAATTTTCAGGCAGACAAACTTTCGAAATTAGTTACAATTTTCAACAACAGATGGCGCTGCAGGCGATTTGAAAGATATAGAAATAAACGCAGTCTGTGAGTTCGCCATTCTGTAAGTCGTCTTTCTGCTGTAAGCGTTTGCTGTACACAGATTACAAGTTTGCTGTAAAAAAATGGTTTATTCCGTAGAATAATTATACTTTATACTTTAGATCTTTTCCAGACTGCAGCGCCATCTGTTGTAGAAAATGTTTTTTTTTTTTTAAAAAACTGCTTTACGTTTCTTTTTAACATCAAGGTCTTTAGAGACGGGAAAGGATGGGGGGCAAGGATGGGGGCAAGGAATGGGAAGGAATTCGGCCATGGCCTTTTGAAGGAAGCATCCCGCCATTTGCCTGGAGTGATTTGGGGAAACCATGGAAAACCCAAATCTGGATGCCCGGACGGGGATTCGAACCGCCGTCCTCCCGAATGCGAGAACGCTAACCGTTACACCGCCCCGCTCGGTTTGAAAATTGTAACTAATTTTGAAAGTTCGTCTGCCTGAAAGTTTACTGTTGTCCCAAGCATATTGCAACAAACGGTGTATTTCTATCGCTACCCGTTTAGTTTTTATTGATTTTTCAAATGTACCGGTCATTTTTGAAACACCCTGTATGACCCATGTTATTGATCATTTCCTGGCATCGCCCTGCCTGTAATGACCTCGACGTTGACGAGAAATAAAGACAGAAGCGACAAAAAAAGGGCTAGCTTAGTATATACCAATTAACACAGTGTATCAACACAATTACGCTCTAGCCTGAAAATAGAGAGTTTAGATTCATCCTTTTGCGTTCTGGCCTCGCATTCGGGAACATGGCGATTCGAAACCCCGTCCGGGTATACAGATTTGGGTTTGCCATGGTTTCCCCAAATCACCCCAGGCGAATACCGGGATGTTTCCTTAAAAAGGCCATGGCCGAATTCCTTCCCCAGTCCGTTCCCGGCTTTAATGACCTTGACGTCGATGAGGCGTCAAGCCATAAAAATATTGTGTTGGGCGTTAAAGTTGCTAATATTGTTGACAGTTCCTCCGTGAATAGATTCGCAAATTAGAAATGCAATAACGTTACAAATGCAAGTTTAAGTACCAGCCAATATGGTTGCGGACGTTGGGATACCACTACACTGGATCGAGGAGTTACAACGGGACAGGCTCAAGTCCCGGTCGTCCTCATTGCGGTGTTGATGCGGTTTCCTGGAATAACCTAGGCGAATACTGGGAAGGTCCCCAATCACTGTCTCATGAGTTACACAACTCACAAATAAAACAATTCACATAATACATAAGAGAAGTTACACAGACAGAGGGTACCGCAAACTTTACACTCCAGATGTTACAGATCTGGTTGTAACTGTATTGTACCCTCCACCCTCACTTTTCCTCTTAATAAATTTTAGCTACCTTTGTGAACAAGCACAGTAGCACAGCGTAACTAAAGGAAAAAAGAACACGCATCGTAGATTCTCGGACAGGTAGAAGCATTATGTTCTTTACAGTCAAGGATTTTTTTTCTCAATGCGGTTTTTACGGTACCTCCACATGGCAGTAGTTGAAGACAATATTGTGGACAAGAAATGTTAATAATATCGGCTGAGGCCTTTGTAAAGGACTCATATCGCCATTGACGTGGAGTGATTGAAAACTGGACTGAAAATGGAACGCGGTTCCTCCGAACCACAGATCAAGACTTCCCGAAGAATGTGCTTAGATGATATCGAGAGTTGTTACGCACTGCCAATTTTAATTGAGAAACTTCAGTTTGATAGTTGTATAAGAAAACCACTGATGGCGGTGCGTATTACATCGGACGAGCAGCCATGTAACAGCGAAGAACTGATGTAACAATAAGCTATTGTTTTGCTACAGTGCATTTTCATATTAACATAAATTGAAGCGAAGTGGTGAAATGATTAAAAAAGAGAGAGAGAAAAATCGAAAATTTTTAGGCAGTATATATATTAACACCGTCCATCAAAAGAGATCCAACAAAGAAGTCTACAGCAAAATAGAGAATATCACTGAAACAATGCGCAAAAGACGGGCCCGATTCTATGGCCACCTCAAACGGATGGAGGAGAACAGACTAACAAAACAAAACAAAAAAAAAATCTTTAATTTGTTTGATTCCAGACCCAAAACTCTAATGCCCTGGGTCGTAGATATTAAAGAAGATCTTGATTTTATGGGACGAGAACCAGAAGATGCTTTCAGCAGAGATATATTTCGGAAGAAGTTAATGACAAGTGGGACAAGCCCAGACGAACACTCCAACAGAAGACGCGGGACACTCTGGACAGAGGAGCGCAAACAGGCGCATTCAAAACGAATGAAGGAATTCTGGGCTCAAAAGATGATGAAACTCGCTGCCAAATTCACAAACGTGGTCATAGTTGGCCTCAACGAATAACTAAAATAAATATTAACACCTTGATCAGAAGCCAAGCTTGTGTTGGTTATTTTTTTATACTTTTATAGGTTGTATTTGAAATAAAGGTTTTCCTTCTTAATCTTAGACGTTATTACTAACATATTCCTTGAAATTAAACCAAAGTAGCATATATAAAACGTGTTTTGAAAACTAATATCGCTTTAACAAAATTCATTTAACATCTTTATAGCATTCGTGGAGAGAACTTTGATTTCAATACCTTTAACTGATGTGTTAGCACCACGTCATCATCCACGGTAGATATTGTGTTCCTAATATTTGCATTGAAATAATCGAAATCACTGTATTAATAATGGTGAGTAAACATTATTAACGCTTTTGAATCCGACAGATATTGAGAAAGAAATGAAATAATAACCTAGTTCATACGTGACCTCGGCCACAATGTTAGCTTTCAGCAAATGTATGAATATTGGAGGAATTAATGCGGACATAATGTAAAGCCACTTATGCGGCTACGTCGATTATAAACCTTAATAGTATCTAAAACTAACTAACCCCAAAAATTCCGACTATAAAGATGACACTAGACAATATAAACACTGTGTTCATTCTGCACTGAACGGCGTTTTATGACTCACATGGAATTTATTGCTTTTTCATTACGTTTAAAGAAGAAAACTTGTTTCGGGATTTAACGATGTTTCCAGGTTTCGAGTAGCGTGTTATGTAATAGGCTAGTGCTTTCAACAATTCTACAAATGCCCAATGGCACAGTTAGTTCAGGGCTCATTTTTTTTATCGCGATTTCGGTGCTGTTAGAAACAATAAACAACCATTAGTGCCCTTGCTTTTATTACTGAATTTTCAGTTTCTTTCTAGAAACAACAGCATGAGCACTCATGAATTAGGTATTAAACTTTTTAAGCCATTCAAGCTTCAGAAGATATTAGGTTATAAAACCAACTAAATGTTAAATTACTATTTATTTGATCTGTGTTATAACTTGTTCACTCTATACAGGCGTTTCAAGGTCATGTGCTCCTCGCCCCGCGCCTCACCTCACCTCCCCCTCCCGTTTCCTTCCCCTCAGAGCAGACCGCTGCCTACAGGCAGGCAGGGGGCATTGTCGTTTGTCGCAGTATTGTCATGTTTATACCAATACATCGTTAAAAAACGCTGATAGTGAAATGGTATAAGATAGTTGTTATATTAGGCGACAGTAAAAAAAAAAAAAAATTAAGTGTATTATTTTTTAAGATCCTAGAAAACTCGGAAGATAAAGTTAATATACTTTGTACGGAAACGCAAAAAATGACAGCAGAGACATGTGGTGTATCGCTAGGAACAGTGTAGCGTGAATAGAGTTTTCCAGGGCAATTATTTTCTTCTCCAAAGGAAATCTTCCACCGAGAAAAACCGGTCACGGAGATAGATGGCTTCCGGAAAGATATCATTTCTGTACTAGAATTTTATGATCGAGGCTAATATCCTACCATATGAAAATTGAGGGAGATAATGAAAGAGAAAATTAACTACACTGGGGGTGTTACTTCTCTGCATAAGTTACTACAAGCACTGGACTTCAGATGCAGAAAATGTAATGACGGTAGATGTTTTCTGTTGGAAAGGACAGACATTGTTGCAACACGGACCTCATTATTCAGAAAAACGCACGATTTAAGGAAAGAACATCCTCTTCGGCTTTTCACCTACCTTGACAAGACGTGGGTAAGTCAAAATCATGCAAGGAAGTTTATTCGGCAACACTCTAAACGAAATGGCGATTAATCGTTTATCATGCTGGGTCAGCAACTAATGGATTCGTTGAAGCGGCTGGTTTAGTGTTTCATTCTAAAGGTTCTGGCGACTATCACAAATAAATCAGTAGTGAAGTGTTCAGAGAATGGTTTTCTAACTTGCTTAAGAGTCTGGAAGAGGGGCGTGTCCTCGTAATGGATAATACAAGTTATCACTCAAAACTCAAAGAAAAAATCCAGTTGCTATCATTTTCATTTCAAAATTTATACGACTTGTTTCAAGAGTTAACATCTAAAAATTGGATTTAATTCTCGAAATGACTTGCGCAACTTTTAAAACTAAAAATAACTGGAAGCAGTAAATTTTATTCATTGATATCATGTAAATAACTTTTATCTTTATTAACGTTTGAAATTTCTACCACACAAGATTCATTAATTTCTCTCATGACAAATAATTAAAATGCTCGATTTATTAAAGAAAACATCATATGAAATGTAACATATTGTGTTACATACATTGTGGGGGATGATTGCGCATGTGCGGGAGCTGTTTCCCCTTCGCCGGTTGGGGTTAGGGCAGCGGAGTGGGGATAGAGCGGAGTGACCTTGACCTGCCTCTCTTAACTGAACATAGGAACTGAACTGAGAAATATTCATTTCTTATTGTCAGTACATTTGGTTATTTTCCTACGTATATTATTTTTCTTTGGTTTGATACCATCCCAACGTGTATGGGGGGATGAAACATTTCATATACAGCATTATGGCTAATTTTAATATTTCCGAAAGAATTTTAGAACTTAACGGCGCAGTGTTAAAATCAACAGCGCTGGAAGATTTACTGGAATAGGTGCTCTATTTCTGTATAGAAAGGCAACCACAGCAAGTTATTATTTCAAAAAATTATGTTGTAATGGGTAAAGTTACCAAGAAAGTCTTAGAATCAAGTATTAGTTCAAGCGAAATTAAAGAAAATAATGAAAAATCAACTAATACATGAGGAACGGCGTTCGATCAGTCTTAAGGCTATCAAGATTCGGTTTTCATGGCTTCTATAAATCATTCTAGGCAAGTGCCGGGGTGGCCACCACCTTATTTTACCTGTACCTTGTGCATAAGTGTCTACCGGCTTTTATAACCCCGATGTTTATGAACCGCAAAATGGTTTATACTGATCAGCCAAAACATTATGACTACCTACGTACTATCCATATAATCCCATCAGCGTGACCTGACGAGGAATGACTGCCAGTCAGACACATGCACGGTACATAAAGTATCAGTGAGCATGCTATCCGTGTTCAGAATGGGAAAGGCGCGCGATCTATCTGAGTTTGACGGAGGACAGATTGTGATGGCCCGAAGGCTCGCCACGCGCATTTAGGAAACTGCACGAATTTTCGGGTGTTCGAAGAGTACTGTGGTGAGTGTCTTCAAAAAGTGGCGAAACCAAGGGTCTTAACGTCGAGGAGTTGGTCACCCGTCATTACAGATGTCGGACGTCGTAGGCTGGGCAGACTGGTAAAACAGGACAGGCGGCAAACTGTAGCGGAACTAACATCAGACTTTAATGCTAGGCAGAGTAGAAGTGTTTCTGAACACACAGTGCACCCAACATTCCTAACGATGGGCTTCCGGAACCCACGACCCATGCATTTGCCAATATTAACACCACGTCATCGGCAACTACGACTGAAATTGGCACGTGACCATCAAACCGGACGTTGGCGCAGTGGCAGAGCATTGCACGGTCTGATGAATCCCGATACCTTCTACATCATACCGATGGGAGAGTGCGAATCCGTAGTTTTGCAGGGGAACAGCTTCTTGACACCTGTGCTGCGGAAAGGATACAAGCTGACGCAGCTCAGTTGTACTCCTGGGAACATTCACGTGGGCATCCATGGGTCCAGTGGAGCTCTTGCAAGGCACCATGACGACAAATAAGTTTCGTACACTGGTTGCAGACCATGTACACCCCTTCAAGACGACCACGTTTCCAACGGCACTGGTATTTTTCAGCAACATAATGCACCATATCACAAGGGCAGGATTTTGATGGAGTGGTTCGAGGAACACAGCCATGAGTTGCAGTTGATGTGCTGCCCCCCAACCCGCCAGATCTGAACCCGATCGAACACAACTGTGATGTGATTGAACGTGGTGCCAATGCCCATCGCCACCTTCCCCGGTATTTACGGGAATCAGGTGACTTGTGTGTGCAGATGTGGTGCCGAATTCCTCCAGCGACCTACTAAGCCCTCACTGCTTCCATGCCAAGACGCGTCGCCGCTGTTATCCGTGTTAAAGATGGACATACCGACTATTAGGTAGGTGGTCATAATGTTCTGGCTGATCAGTGTATTTCTCTTGGGTATTTAGAAGTTCCTGGAACAATTTGAGGATCTTAAGTGTTGTCATCCGTCTGTGATTCGTATAACTTACGTTACCTGTTTTTGTTTGTTTGTGAAATGTTTATTTAATGAGACGCACATTGGTGACCGTTCCAGCATTGCTTTAATGATTGCGGATAACCGCCTGTAAGTGCTATTTGGCCGGTAGGAACAAGGTGGAAAGGACTCGTACCTGGTCTCGTTGTAGCTCCCCTATCCAATGCGGAGTCGGTTTAACGTGCGCAGCCACACGGGCGGGTAATTATTAGTATTATTATTGATTCAGGCTATACGCCTCGTCGACAACGATGTGTTTATAGCCTGGAATGGATTGGAGCAAGGAACGGTTAGAAATTCCACAGTAGCCTTTTCAAATAACCGTCCTCACAATCGCCTGGAGTGTTTTTGGAAAACCATGATGCCCGGACGGGGATTCGAACCTACTTTGTTCGGAAGCCGGAGAGTTACCGCTGACCAACCACGATATGTATATACTTTTTAGTGCAACACGAGTTTTTACACCTGAAATCCAAGAGTGAAGTAAAAGCGCTCATTGAGCGAAAAAAATAAATAAAAATAAAACAACGACCACAACGAATCCTGGTTTCTTCAAAATGGCCACAACACTTTGTTCACGTTATGGCACTTAAAAAACAAAAAAAAAACAGCCACAACGCTTTGTGGCTAACTCAAAAATGTCACAACGTGAAATATACCTCTGATTCAAATAGGTTTTTTTAAGCCTTTTAACGCGACAGGTAAGAAGAATCGAAAATCGAATCATAGATTCAGATATATTAAATGCAACCGATTCGTCGTGAACACATACAGTTAGACACTGATAAGTCACTACGCGTTGTGGCTGTTTTCAAGAAATTACAACGGGCTGTGGTCAATTTTTTCGGTCAATTAACGTTTTCGGTCCTTGAGTGTAACATAAACATTATATGTATATAATACAGTTTTCGCTTAGTTGCAGTTTCGAAGTTCACTCACGGATTGATACTTTGTGTTTGCACCTTGCTTAAACCGTAGCTTTGAACATAAAGTGTACGCACATTTACTGACTACGATCTACTCATAAAACAGTCACCGCGTATTAATTGCCAGCGGGCTGATAGCATAAAGTTGGCGTGCTGCCTTTCTGTGAACGAGATTCGTAGATAAGATTAACAGTAATTTTTCTTAACAGGGATAAAACAATGTTATCACGCCTTCTGACGTGCTTAATTTTGAACCGGTTTTGTTTACTTAAAGCAGAACACGCTATAGAAATGTTTATATCGTGGATTATCTATAACGGTCAGTTACACGGATTTGTCACAGAACCCTGAATACAGGCAGCATATGTAGGATCGAATGTTATTCAAATAATGAAGTTGTTACTCCATTTTTTTTGCACAAATATACTTTTATTTGATAATACTATGGGTTTATAATGATTTCAATGGTATCAACATATAATTCAAGCTTATTATTACCTGTCATTCAAGTATACACGAATTACTAGTACTTATTATTGCTATCACCGTTCCTCGATATGAACCATAAAAAACAGCCCTAATCTAGGTTAGGCCTATACATGAATTCCTTCGGAGATTCCCAATGGTTTTGAGGAGTGTATCAAATGAACAGGTATTCAAACTAATTCCAATCATGTGATTATTGTAGGCCATCTCTTCCACAGTTGTTTGTTAAATTAATAACTATTCTTTAATAATTACGACTGTACAACTGTTTTGGATAATATTTATTGACGGACGCATTTCGCCTCTCGTCGAGGTATCTTCAGCGTACAACTTTTTTTGTAATTTGTGATATTTTGACATAATGTTTTTTTTACATATAACGATATTTTTCTTATATATAGGAAGCATAAAGATGACTTATATTTACATATCAGTTTTGAATTACCAAGCAGAACGTCTTGTTTACATTGGTATAAATAGGTAGGATTCATATTATCACTTACATTTTACATTTCTGTTTTAAGGTGTGGCTGTTGGTCGCCTGTGACCTCAACCAGCATGCTGTTTACACTGTTGTACATATTGACACAGTTTGTACAAAATTGGTATCTTATGAATGCACTTTGAATCACAGTTTTTGTCCACGACATTGTCAAACTTCAGTTTTTGTGTGTGCGCTGCTGTTGTTCAGCTGTTTTCCGGCGGTGCTCTGTCGGAAGTAGCGTGAGCGGAGAATTTGAAATTTCGTACTTACATTTTTGTAAGCGCATTTTGCTTTGTTTTAGCCAAAATGTGTATGTCTTGTAGATGGGGGGGAATGCAGTGTGCTGTTAAATTACTGTTGTGGTGAAATTTGAGTGTTTAATGCTGTTATGTGTCAGTTTCTGTGTTTATTAGCTTGAATAAAGTTTGGTTGGTTAAGTTATCTGCAAGCTTCCTATATATAAGAAAATTTCGTTATATGTAAAAAAAAACAAAAAAAAACCATTATGTTTAAATATCACAAATTACAGAAAACGTTGTACGCTGAAGATACCTCGACGAGAGGCGAAACGCGTCCGTCAAATAAATATTATCAAAAACAGTTGTACTGGCGTGATTACTAAAGAATAATTATTAATTCCAATCAGTCTAACTAGTAAACAGACGTTTGAAATCATTATAAAGTTTCAGATGTAAAGACAAAAGAATTTCCATTTGCAGCCATTAAATACTACACTGTTGCAACACTATCCGATATTTGTGATCCCCCCGAAGGGGGCGTACTAAGCCATTGTGTCATAGATAGGACGGCCAGTTTCTTTAAGCTGGGATCTACGGTTTAACGTGGAATCAAAACCACGGAACGTCCTGTTGTAGCTCATATGATTAAAGACAACTCTCAAAAACTCCTGACCCTACCGGGATTTGAACCCGTGACCGGACCGCAAACTATTGAAAGCTAGCGTCTTAGCCACAGAGCTTCCAGACTGATCGTGTTGAACTAACATATCTAGTTTCTCGAAACTACATTCTATTTGCAGTTTAACAATATATGTCCCATATTCGGATGAGAACTCTTTTGATAGTTCATTCCTTGATTACCTACTTCCGTTCCATCCTTCGGTTATAGCTGTTTCTTGGTGTAGATTCGAACCATTGTCATCAATAATGCAAGTAGTTTTGATAACTGATCACGATTTAATCGGTACAGAACACTGTTATTACGAATATTCGATTTTATAGTGCTAGGCAACAAAAGTAATCATTTACTAGTTTATGTACCTACCGTAAGTGAAATATTATTGGTAATCATTGGATTATAAAATGAGCAATACCAAAATATAATTTGGTGAGAATTATTGGTACACTGAAGAATATTCACCCTAGATGAGGCAATCAAAGAACTAAGTGCCACCGGTCCTGTTGAATACAGGTCGTTAGTGTGAACCATGAGACGGGAGGTGTAGAAGGACTAGTGCTGGCCGAATTCTAAACGTTATTTATATATATATATATATATAACCGGCGTATTTACCCTGTAAAGTTTGTGTTGCCATATTTTCTGTGAAACTTGTAATTTCTGTACGATAAGTGTATTTTTGTTTGTGAAATGTTTAGTTTATGAGGCGGAGATTACGACCGTACCATCATTTGTCTAGATAATTGCGAGATAGGCCTAAAATTGGGCAAGCAAATCGTATGCTCCGATCTCTAGGTCGTCATCTAAAGCAGCGCACACCGGAAATTAAATCGACTGCATACAAGTCACTAGTGCGTCCTCACTTAGAATATTGTTGTTCTGTATGGGGTCCTCAACAAAAGGGGCATTGGAGAAGGTTCATAGAAGAGCCACCCGATTCGTGACATGTATATATAGTTAGAGGGAAAGCGTAAGTGCGATGTTGAAGGAGTGGGTGGGGAAGACCTGGAACACCGAAGGCGATACTCTCAACAGCAGATAATTGAAAAATTCACGACTGACTTATTTCGAAATGACAGCATGAACATATTACTAACAGCAGCATTTAGACATAGGAATGACCGCGAAAGTAAGATAAGAGAAATCAGGGACAGAACCGATTTGTTTTTGTACTCTTTTCTTCCACGAGCGATAAGGGAATGGAATAGGAAGGATTTACCAGGCGAGTAAACTTAAAATCCGACAGGTGTAGTTCTCGATAGATCACTACGGCCACACTGATCTGGGTTTTCCATGCTTTTCCTACATCGTTCCAGGCGAACGCCGGTATGGTTCCTCAAAATAGTCCATGGGCGCTTCCTGCCATATCCCGTATATCCCTTCGAAACTATTACACTTTCGGATGGGTGCAATGCACCCTAGGCCACACACTTTTAGTGAATCGCTGCGTAATAATAATTACCCGCAATCATTACGGCCTGTACGCGGGGATCAGGACTTTTACTTGGTTCCATTGTTCCTGCAGCGCCTTAACGCACTGGGATACAATGGCGGCCCTTTTAAATATTACTGTAACAGTCTAGCCGTCATCTGAATGAAAATTTATCACATATTCACAAAACAGGCACAGTTGCTTACGCGTATAATCTCTAAATATAATATACGCTACTGCATTATCCAATTTTTTTTATGCAGCTTGTGTTTACTTTTTTCACTGTACATGCTTAAAATAAAATGAAGAATTGTATTTACATAAATCTCATTACCGTTTGGAGGTTGCTGCTTCCGTGACATGTTACTGTGGGAGCCGGTATATCATAGCGGCGCGTCAGATGTCTTTTGCTACATTTCGATCGTAATTGCAAACACTCTTCGGCACGCAAATTCTCATTAATAATACACGCGAAACGGACCCCGAAGCAGTACACCACGCTAGTAATTAGCGTATCACTCAGGCGCCTAATTACAGCCGTTAATTATAAAAAGTGGTCTTATTACTTCGTTACACAAATGTGCTGTTATGTACACATGCCGGCGTGTTTGTTGTTAAATATATGCAGGCTGATTTATAACGTGTTTCTTCTCTGTTTTCAGGTAAGCACCGAACCAATGCTTCTGCTACAGGTGCTCCTTATACTTCGAGTACTCGAAACGTGAGTCTTGAAACCTAAATGCATATTGAATGCACGTAATTCACCTCACTGAATTACTTATCTTCGCTAAACTTCTTATCAGTCGGTGGCTTTCTATGTTATTGTGTTTTTGTATACCAATTCTGCCGATATTGTAATTTTCTTGAAGTCTCAAGCGCCAATACATATCATGAAATTTCTCGTTGCTAGTGACGACCTTAGGAAATTTTATAGCAATAACTTTTGTAGCTGCTTCTTTGATTTCTGTGGAATTACTATTGTTCCTTGGTGACAATTTTATTGCCAATTTTACTGTTTCTTTCTTTCTTCAAGGATAGTAAGAACCTCAGAGTTGAGATACATAATATATACGATGAAAGTAGTGTCCCTCTGTAATTTACGGTGTGTTTAAACTTGTTTGCATTTTTATGGCAGACGTTTATTGTTGGACTACAGAACTTTTAACCAAATGAGATTGCAAATCAATATTACATTCCGCACACTTTGTTAAATGTAATATATCTTTCATCGTACATCGTGGTTGAGAGATCCTCCTTCACGTAAAAATAATTAACCCAGGTGGTCAAATTATAGACCACTTTAATTTTATCGTTAATAAATTTATATCAAAAAGTTTCTCAGAAACGCAAAGTTAAATAATACGTTCGGTTTAATGAAACCACGCAAAGTTTTCTTATTTAAATGGTTTAATTATTATTTTCATGTTAATAATAAACGCAAATCATAAACCTTAACTATATTCTACATTTATAATATAACAATAGTACTTTCTATGGAGGTTAGTGATACCCTTGTCTAGCCCAGGGCACCACAGGTTGTTATGGGCATGAATTGCCTCTCCGTCCGAAGGAAGTGGATACGGCAAAGGAACGGGAAGGAGTTCAGCCACGGTATTTTTAGAAACCATCCAGAAATTCATCTGGAAACTCCTCGGACCATTGTTTAAACAATTTTTGAAATGGGTTTAAACATATCGATGTATCTAAATATCAACATTTTTATATAAAATAATCGATATTTTTTGAAGTATCACCTTTAGGTACACATTCGATATTTTTTGTATGAACGCAATTCAGTATCCATTTGAATGCTATGAATCTATTAAGATTTTGACAAAAAAGCATCTGGAAAAAAATAGAAGAGGTGTTCACTTGGAACTAGCTGTCAGCACTATATGGAACTCCTGCCTTGATATTTAGAACGATTTGTCAAACCGTCAGCACTTGTACCTAAAATATTATCTACAAAAGTCAATCAATAGAAATGCGCCAAAATATGGTTGCAGCTTAATATTTGTGCAATACGAAACCTTGTTGCCCTCTTGGTCATTTCAAAGAAACCGTTGAAGTGATTTGTGGTACAAATTATGTGACTGTTAACTTAGCCATTCCTATTACAAATTTGATTCAACACGTAACGGAACAAGCAACTCCTTCGATCAGTTTATGATTCACTGTAAAAGAAATTCTATTGGAAAGATTTCAAGAGAATCTAAATCCTTTAGAAGGAAATATATTTCTTGTAGCAGCTACAATACGGGCCCCTCGGTTCAAGCGTATGCACTTTACTTCTCCAGTTGGAGAGTCAAGTGCTATATCGAAAACAAGTAACGATATTCGCTAAGAACATAGACGACGAGGACCAGAAGTAAGATCTGCATTGTAGTAACCGTTTGTTCTGCACATTTGTCGATTTTTTAAAAAGCGTATGACTCAATTGATCGTGAGTCATTATGCCAAATATTGAATGAACAAGGCTTAAACCCCAAAACTCTTGCTTTAATAAAACAAACAATAATAGATGAAAAGTCCAAAATAATATTCTTGGGGGAAATATCAGAACCATTCATTATTAAAACAGGAGTAAGTCAAGGAGACGGACTCTCTCCGTTACTGTTCAATTCTGTACTCGAAAAAGTGTTACAGGAATGGCGGAAACAAAAATCAATCTTTGGAATTGGCTAGTCAATTATATTAGGCAGAGGAAAATTAAAGTTAGATTGCCTAGTATTTGCAGACGACTTAGCAATCTTAACCGGTGACATCGCAATTGCCCGAAAGCAGATCAAACTCTTGAAAGAAAAAGCTGAGAAAGTGGGTCTGCAGGCTTCATTTGAGAAAACAGAATTTATGACCTGCAATTAAATATATATATGTATATATATATATATTTAGATACAACGGCAAAGAAATTATCTCCAAGCAGACAAAACTGAGACATTACAATAGAGTTATTAAACCAGAATGTCTCTATTGATAGAATCACTTGTTTTGAACAAGGAAAAGATATAGAAAACATTGAGAAAAAAAGCACAAAATTATAAGGAAAATTTTGGGCCCAAAACTCATAGGAGACCAATACAGACTCAAAAATAATCAGGAAATCTTACAATATGCAGACATTCAGAGTGATATTAGAAAACACAGACTAAAATTTTACGGACACAACGAAAGAATGATCCCTAACAGACTGATAAGACAAATAGCTGAATTGTTTGAAAACAGATGTAACGCAATATCAGATACAATAAAATGGATTAGTGAGATCACGAAAAACGTCAAATTAGTAGGAATTGCTCCAAATGATATAGAAAACAGTAATACATTTAAATCCGAAATTCAGAAGTGGCATCGATATTTTTTTTAAAAATATATCGATATTTATGAGTGATATTTTTTAGGACGATATATCGATATATCGATATTGAAATCTGGATATCGGAGTCCGATATTTTTTAAAAATAAGTGGTTATTTTCCGTTTTCCTCGTAGAATATTCCAAGTTATTATTGGAGGGAAAACGATTACCTGTGTTGCACATGCAATACATTTTCATAGATAGAATTTTAAGAAACAATGAACGATACGAGCACATGGAGAAGCAGGGCCGCCGTAAGCGGGCGTGCAAGGCAGCATATTATGTAGCGGGCGACCTTTTTTTTTAGCTCAACAGCTGCTTCGGGCGGTCGGCGGCGACACTGGGGATGGCAACAATGGGGGCGGCAATCTCACAGTTTTTTGACCCGTTTCGGAAATTTCCTAGATCCACCACTGGCTGTAGTTGGACAGGGGGCGGCATAATCGCTATTGCACGCGGGCGCTCAAACAGCTAGCGGCGGGCCTGTGGAGAAGTAAAAAACGAAGGTAAAATAACTCATTCAATATTCATTAGAATTCTTGTCTGGACATTTTGAAAAGTTTTTAAAATTTGTCTTCAATCAATGCAAAAGTATTAGCATTAAGAAACTAATCGTAATGTACCAGGTATGGGTAGGGTTGCCAGATAGCCGGAAAATCCGGGAATGTCCCGGAATTTTGTGTCTGATCTCGTGTTCAGGAATTATGCGTTACTGTCCCGGAATTTCCGTATACTAGTTTTTTTCTCAAACTCAGTTCACCACGGTGGTCATGAGGCCAAGCCAAGTATCCCATGCTTGCAGCGGGAGGATGGAATGTCCCTTAAATCAGAGGAATTGAAACTGACAGGAAAATACTCTTTGAATTTTCTGGGACTTTGAAAATTCTAGATGCAGTTAACATTAACTCCCTTTATACAGAGTTCACATGTCTGAAACGTGTTTTTCAGGTCCTTCCAAAAGACTTTCCAAACGATAAAATCTGGGCCAATTTCTTTAGAACAAGCGTTTTTAATGATTTTGAATATTTAAAAAAAGTTGGTTTTGTTTTTCAATTCCAACAAGCAATGACTTTTACGAGACAAGTTTTAGCCGTTGAATAATTTATGAAATAAGAGCGAAACAGAACGTTCATGGATTCGATCAAGGCTGAACTGCAAACTCAATCAATTTTGAAGACTCTTGCTGAGAAATTTTATCAGTTTTGCAAAGCAGTGACGGAGAAATATTTATGAAAATGGCAAAATCTAGTAATAAATATTTTAAAAGTAGATGATTAAGATCTATTTTGATTGATGTTGATTTTGATTTAGCAAAAGATAGATGCTAATTTTTTTTTATTTGTTGATAAAACCTGATGTTGATTTTCTGCCTAATTTTAATTAATGAGCCTAACAGAAGTGTTCAGTTTTGGTTTAATATTTTT
>JARYHS010012959.1:0-52945 GCA_031002005.1 Vandiemenella viatica | reverse complement strand
TGTAGTCCCTGAGAAAATAAATGTTGAAGTTTGAAAAAGAATGCATCATATCAGTAAAATTTGGGTTTCACTATTAAATACCATAAGCACAGTAATGAAACATACGTCAGAATTTAGAGAAATTTTTCTAGTTTGTTTTGACACCAAAATTAGCCCAAGGGATTAAGAATTATAAGAGCAATCAAAAATTTAGGAATTTTAGATCTTAAAAGCTATAGTAATTAGGAGAAAAGTTCTCAGGAGATAAAATAACATTTAAATTGCAGGCTATAAACTGTAAAAATTCCAGAGCGATTGGAGAAGGTAAATTTTAAGTTATCACAGGTAAAGTGAATATAACAGCAGCTGGAAACAAGGACAAAAGTTAAGCTTTTTTCGTGTTGGTTGCTAAATATGGCTGTACTGTGAGAGTGAACTAAATCAACACAAACTCCACTTCAAATTGTGCAACCACAGAAGGAAGTCCGATATAGATTTTATTTGTGTTTAGTTTGGCTGATGTCGGGGAACATGTAAAAAATTATTGAATTGGTTTAAAGTTATTATAAGAATAAAGAATCATTTAAGCATCCTTCAATAATTAGATGTTTATTATAAAATAAAGAAGAAAGATTACCGTGTACTGAAGAGGAGATAACCCATTTCTGCAAATAACTGGAAAACATTAAACAAAGCAGAAGCACCAGACAGAAACAATGTATGAAAGTTAACACATGGTGACTGTGACAGTTTTGCTTTCTAGCCTAGGCATAAATAATAAGCAAAACAGCAACTAAGTGGAAGTGGGTGTGTTGTTATAATGCATATACTATGAGAAAATTTGAAGCTGACTGAATTGAGCCATAGCAAAAGTGGCCAGCAATAACACATACGAAGATTCCACTGCTGCCAACTTAGACGCGAAGACGAGCAAATTCTTACATCATTCATAATGAATACTTTGGGCAATTTTACCAATTCACATTTAATCTAATCTTTGTCTCAAAAAATAGTCAGGGTGACACAAAACATACGGTATATAGTTTTCGATTAAGTGTAGCATATTGTTTGTATATTTCAATCTAGTACTGAACAACATATATATTTTTGTCAATCTTAGTTTAAAAATATTTCACCCGATACAAGTGTGTAAAGTTAGCATAGAGTTTTGAATGTGGAAACACCTGTTAATAAATGCAACTATTAAGTGCAGACTATTTTAATACATAACAGAATTTTTTTTTTTTTTGCTTCTTCATTCCATTTTCCTTCTGAATAATCATGAATGATAATATCAGTAGCGGGATGGAAAGCAATGGTCATAACAGCCTAGTTCTTGGGGCGGAACCTATTTTCATGTATCCAGTAGTGCCAGGAGATACTTTAACCCACAAATGGCACCCCAACACATGTTCAAAAACATTCACGCCCCCATTCTTAGGGTTCTCCCCATTGAGTGACAATAGATTATAGACATTAGCTGATCCACTCGGAAGTGAATTTGTTTTGAAAACTCTTCTACTAGGACTGTACTCACAATTCGGTGAAGTCAAATCTCAAATTAGACCACAATTCAGCGAACTTAAATATCAAATTGAATCACAGTACATTGATCTTAAACAGAACTAAACTCTATTTGAATCACAGTCTGCCGAAATTACATTACTGAAGTCTCAAACAGAAGCACAATCAAATAAACTTGAAAAACAAATGGTAGATTTTTTATCTACAATTGGAAACATACACATGATTAAAAGTAATCTGGATGATATCGAGACAGCAAATATAAGATTTACAGAATAAATTAGGAAGGAATTTGATAATGTTGAATCTACTGATACATAACAAGCATTGAATGCAATACCAATTAATTTTGTCAATAATTTGTAAATATTGACAGGAAAGAAGATAATTATTATATTTATCAAGGAAAGAAGATATTACCAGTGTATTTATCAAGGATATGTTGTCAGTTGTAAACAATTCAGAGGTAATCTATAAGAGTGGTCAGAATGAACACACTTAATGGTTCCTTGAGGTTTATTACTATGTACACAAAACAACTGGTAAACAATAACAAATGTGGTACAGTTAGCGGATGACCGTCGAGAAATTTAGCCTGGTCCTGATCCGGGGTAGAGAGACGGCTTCTACTTCTCGCGAACTTCCGGTGGTCTTCTGTAGTTGAAGCTGGTTCCGCGGTCAGGCCGGAACTGGCGGTGGAGCGGCCGGCTACGCTTATATAGGCGGCCTGGCGCAGGAATTCCGTTGTGTGGTAGTACGGCGACCTCTGTAAGAAATAGTCCCACTTAGCTTCTAGATGATTCTATTTGTTTTCCTGGTTTGTTTTGATGTCTCTGCGCCTGTTTGGAGTCGTATATGTATCCCGGCGTGCAGGCGCGTTGTGTGTGAGGTCTGCCTGGCAGGGGCCTTTACTGGCAGACTGAACATACCCCCTCCCGGGGGGGGGGGGGGAAGCGATGTCTGCGAGGTCGTCTGCCGCGGCGCCCTGGAGCAGACTATGAAGGCTACCTCCAGGGGAGTACGGAGCTGTTCCCCTGGCGATGCGTGCCGACCTGCGTCGTGGTGCAGGTTGTGGTGGAGGTACTTGTGGAGCTAACGGCATCGGTTCGTCGGCGTCGATGGCCGGGGGCTGTACGGGGGGCGCTGAAGATGGTCCCCGCAGGTGGTCGAGAGGCTGCGGCTGAAGGGTGTCGGAGCGACCGACAGGTTGTGGCGTCGTTGGTGGCGCTGTAACTGTCCCTGAGCAACGGTTAGACGGCAGGAGTGGTGGAGGTGGCAGGGAAGGAGAGGAAGAAGTGGATGGCCGTGCCGTGGTGGAAGAGGACGGTGCCGTGGGGTAGCGGGGACGTAGTTGGTTTCGATGGCGTCGCACTATCCGGCCATCCAGGCTGACGTCGAACAGTTGGCGGCCCCGGGGCCGCTGGATGACCCCCGGAAGCCAACCGGCCCGGGAGCCAAACCCGCGGGCCCAGACTAGGGAGCCCGGGGTGAAACGGAATGGGCCCGAAGGTACCTGTACTTTGGGCGGGGGTAAGAGGAGATGGAGGAGAGTGCGAGGTTGGCGGCCATGCAGCAATTCCGCCGGGCTTTTGGCCCCCACTGGAGTGGTTCGATAGGAACTGAGGAAGAGTGTCAATGCCTCTTCGAGTTTGTGACTTGTGGTGTATTTGGTCATTTGGGTTTTGAATGTTCTGACTAGCCGTTCCGCCTCCCCGTTAGATTGGGGGTGGAAGGGCGGGGTGAGGAGGTGTTGGATATTGTTGGCGGTACAGAAGGATAGGAATTCCCGACTTCGAAATTGCGGTCCGTTATCTGTGACGATAGCGTATGGTAATCCTTCGATGAAAAGATCTTCGTGAGGGCTGAAATGGTGACCTCTGTAGTGATTGTGGAGCAACGGACGACATATGGGAAGTGGGAAAAGGCATCCGTCACTAGGAGCCACTGGTGGCCTAGGAATGGGCCAGCGAAGTCGAGGTGAATGCGTTCCCAGGGTCCGGACGGTGCCGGCCAGGAAAGAACTTTTGAGGGGGGGCGGGGCAGTTGTTGGGCACAGATGGTACAGCGCCCGCACCATCTTCGTGACATCCGTGGTAAGGGCCGATCCAGAATACATGGCGTCTGGCAAGGGATTTGGTGCGGGCAATTCCCCAGTGTCCTTGGTGGAAGAGTTTGGAGGATTGTCGGTTGTAGGGATCTCGGAACGACGACCTCGGGGGTGGAATTTGGTTCTGTGCGGAGGAGCAATCCTCTACTACTGAGAGCTGGTGGCGGATGGAGTAGTAGAACTTGAGGTCTTGATGATGGCGTGGAGGGAAACGTGTTTGCCACCCGTGTTGGATGTGGTGTCGGATGACACGGAGGAGGGGGTCCTCCCCTGTGGCTGCCGCGACTTTGAGGCCCGTGACTGGAAATGTCTTCAGTGCTTCTTGTATGTCATCGTCGATCTGGAACACCAGAAGTTTCCGACTTGTCGAAGGCAAGGTCTGTCCCCTGCGGTAGTCCTGGATAAGGGCGTCTGCATTGGCATGCCTGGAGGTGGTACGGAAATGCATGGTATAATCTGAACTGGGACAGGAATAGTGCCCAACGCTGGATGCGGTGGGATGTTTTGGTAGGCAGACGTGTGGACGGATCAAATAGTGATAGGAGTGGCTTGTGGTCGGTAATGAGATGAAAAGAAATCCCATATAAAAGGGAATAGAATTTGGAGCAGGCAAAAACAATAGCTAGCGCCTCTTTCTCGATTTGAGAATATTTAAGCTGAGCAGCCGATAGGGCTTTGGAGATGTAGGCTACGGGGCGTTCCGTGCCATCTGGTAATTTATGTGACAGAACTGCCCCCACACCGTAATCGGATGCATCTGTGGCAAGTATCAAGGGGAGGTTTGGAGTGTATGGCATGAGGCATGCTGCGGACTTGAGCTGCTGTTTAAGGGTGTGGAATGCGGTCTCGCAAGCTGGGGTCCAACGGAACGGGACATTCTTGCGACAGAGGTGGTACAGGGGTGCTGCCACTTGTGCTGCTGAGGGTATAAATTTTCTGTAGTATGAAATCTTGCCTAAAAAAAGATTCAACTGATGTAGATCCTGAGGCCCAGGTAAGTTGGAAATAGCGTCCACATAGGAAAATGCTGGGGAGATGCCTTCCTGAGCGATGATGTGACCCAGGTAGGAAATGGATTGTTGAAAAAATTGACACTTGGAAAGGTTGCATTTTAATCCTGCTGCACGGAGGCGGAGGAAGAGTAGGCGGAGGTTGGTCATGTGTTCGGCAGCGGAGGGTCCCGTGACGACTATGTCGTCGAGATAGTTGATGCATCCCGGAATATCCTGGAGAAGTTGTTCGAGATACCGTTGAAAAATCGCTGGAGCACTGGCCAAGCCGAACATGAGCCGGTTGAGTTGGAAGAGGCCAGAGGGAGTGTTGATGACTGTGTATTGTCGGGACTGGATATCCAAAGGGATTTGAAGGTATGCTTCTGCCAGGTCAATTTTTGTAAAGTAGGTACCTCCTGCTAGTTTACGGAAGAGGTCGTCCGGTCTCGGAAGTGGATAGTCGTCTACCAGCAGATGCGGGTTGACGGTGGTCTTAAAGTCACCACAGAGACGTAAGCGGCGTCCTGGCTTCTGAACTATGACCAACGGCGTGGCCCAAGGGCTGAACCGCACCGGCTGGAGGATCCCTTCGTCTTGGAGACGTTGAAGTTCTTCCTGAAGTGGTTGTTGAAGCGCTACGGGTACCTGGCGTGCCCGGAAGTATCGAGGCCGTACGTCCGGCCGGAGTTGGAGTGATGCTTCGAAGTCCTTTGCACAGCCGACGCCTGGTGAGAACAGGTCCTGAAACTCGGTGCAAAGGGCGTCCACTTCAGGAAAAGGAACATGCTGAGATACGAGGTGTATGTTATCCTCAATTGAAAATCCGAATAAGGGAAAGCGTCCAGTCCAAATAAGTCTGCTGTGAGAGAACTGTTAACTACTAAAAAGGGGACTGAACGATGTACAGACTTATACATGACGTTTGCTGTGAACTGTCCCAGGAGTGCTATTTCCTGTTTGTTGTATGTCAGGAGGCGCTTGGGGCCGGCGAGAGGGGGGGCGAGCCAATTTGCACATAAGTAGTATAATTAAGCAATGAGACTGCTGCTCCTGTGTCGACTTGTAGGCGCAGGGGCTTGCCATTGACCGTAACGTCAATAAAAAGTTTGGATGCTGTGGAAGTGTCTACCTGATTGATATCCATAGGTGCGCCGCTCAACCTGTCTTGGTAAGACCCTGAGCGGCGAGAGCCGGGATTGGCATTGGTGGTGTTGGTGCGGCAGACGGACGCCAGGTGTCCTTCCTTGCCGCAACGTGAGCATTCAGCCCAACGATCCGGACAATTTTCCCTCTCATGAGCTGAATAACAGGCGGGGCAGGAGGGTAGGCGGAGCGGGCTGCGGCGTCGGCGCTGCGGGATCCGCTGCTGCTGCCGAGACTTGGTGCCCCTGCCGGAACGGGCCGGTTCGATGTCCTTCTGAGGAAGCGGTCCCCGGTTGTGGTGTCGGGAGGAGCGCGACTGGGAGCTCTGGATGGCGGCGACGTCCTGTGTGTCCTCTACGTCGGTTCGGATTGCGGCCACATCCGCCCAGGACTCCAGGCGGCGATCTGCGGCCGTAGATATTTCGAATTTGTAGGCAAGTTCGATGACCTGCTCCAGGGATGGGTCCTCTAACTTGAGGGCGTCATGCCGGAGTGCGGCATCTGGTGCAGCCTGTATGATGTGATCACGCACCATGTCGTCGGCGTAGGATTCGTGGGAACAACGAGTTTGAAACTTACATTTTCTGCTAAGGCCTTGGAGTTCGGCCGCCCACTGGCGATACGTCTGATCGGGCTTCTTCCGGCATTGATAGAATTCGACGCGGGCCGCGACGACATGGTACCGGCGTCTGTAGTATGCATTCAGTGTCGTACAGATGGTCGTGAAGGTGAGGGTGTCGGGGTCTTGTGGCTGAAGTTTGGTGAGCAAGACATACATCTTTGATTGGTTCCAGGAAAGGAAATATGCACGCTGGTCTTCTTCTTTGGATATGTGATGAATTGCGAAGTGTTGTTTTATGCGCTTCTCGTAGGTCTCCCATTCTTCGACGTCGTCGTTGAATGCTGGGAACGGAGGCGGGGCCGTGGGTTGGCGGAGATTCCTGACTTCCGCAATCAGTTGTCTCTGAGATTCGAAGAACTGATGTATAAGTCCTTGAGGAACTGTTGCCATTCCGTAGGTGCTGCTGGCGTAGCCATGATGGTCGAGAGTTCTTATCCCAACCTTGTCGCCACTGAAGTGAACTACACTTAATGGTTCCTTGAGGTTTATTACTATGTACACAAAACACTGGTAAACAATAACAAATGTGGTACAGTTAGCGGATGACCGTCGAGAAATTTAGCCTGGTCCTGATCCGGGGTAGAGAGACGGCTTCTACTTCTCGCGAACTTCCGGTGGTCTTCTGTAGTTGAAGCTGGTTCCGCGGTCAGGCCGGAACTGGCGGTGGAGCGGCCGGCTACGCTTATATAGGCGGCCTGGCGCAGGAATTCCGTTGTGTGGTAGTACGGCGACCTCTGTAAGAAATAGTCCCACTTAGCTTCTAGATGATTCTATTTGTTTTCCTGGTTTGTTTTGCGCCTGTTTGGAGTCGTATATGTATCCCGGCGTGCAGGCGCGTTGTGTGTGAGGTCTGCCTGGCAGGGGCCTTTACTGGCAGACTGAACAGTCACGTAGTGTCTTTTTTCCATGCTTTATTTTTAACTTCCTTACTGTTCTTTCATTCCTGTAACAAATTAATTAATTCTTCTTATATCAATATTTTACCTGTAATTCTAGCCCATCGTTCTCATTTTGTGTTCATTTTGTACTTTATATTTCCAGTTAACTTATAACTTATTTTCACCCTACCGCGTGTGAATTCTTCCACGTTTCTCAGGTCCGTTGTCCTCAATGTTAAGTTTTCATTATAATGTGCTGTACTTGGCTTTAGGAAGCTATTTCTGAGCCCGATACCAAAGATTTATATTAATGTTTTCTTCTTTTGAATTAGTGTCTTATCGGCACATATAATCTGTCTTTGATATTTTTCTTCCTTTGAGTATTGACTCGAAGTTTACTCACTAACAGAACCATGCATTACTTCTGCAGTATCCGTTCATTGTGATCGTTTAATGTTCACGCATTTCTGCGGAGAGCAATTTGATCGAGAGTGCAATTTAACACTTGCAAGGAAGGGATGAAGTTTTTTTACTCAATACTTTGTGAATAGGAGATACATAACGCTAATCAGAAGTAAGAATGGAATTTACTTTTTCAGCTATTTATGACCATGGTTAATATCTTCATGCAGTTTAACGTTAGCTACTACTGAGGAACAAGAGCGAATTGATATTTCTCTCAACAAATTATTCAGAAAAGTGTTGCTGTTATCCATGACGACCAATGAATTTTAATTTTCTGTTACAAGTAAGATTGTTAACGAAAATAAAGAAAAACAAAACACTTTAATCAGATAGCCTAAAATAACGGAAATAATTTCGCGCAAGACTGTAATGGATCTTCTGACTGTGTGCGCAGTTGCGCCATCCTGCTGGAACCACAACGACTGAACATGGATATTTTTATTGCGCATTTCCTGCATTACGAACTCTTGCAACATATCGATTTGATGTTACAGTGACACAATGACCTGCATCATTTTCAAAAAAATAAGGATCAAGAATACCCTGCGCAGAAACGCCACACCACACAGTAACTTTTTCACTAGAAGTGGTTTTAGAGAATCTGGTTGGGATTTCTAGGCGCTCAGTACCTAAAGTTCTGCTTGTTCAATAGCACGATATTTGTGTCAGGTATCCATCTATATAATTTGCTAGACACTGGAAATTTCATTATTGTGTTACGTTCAACAATGGTGCCATCACAGGACTTCCTGAAAATCATGTAACTATTACATGATGTTTCTCTCTCCCAAGACCTGATTTCTTGTTTTGTACAATACGTAGCCGCAAAACGAATTCGCCACTAAAGATGGCACAAAATAACTCCTACAGAACAGATTACAAAACTAGCATTCAGTGGGAGACCCGAGAACACTTTATACAACGCGTTTTTTGTTTATGTTGTATGTTGCTTATGAGGCGGAGATAGGGAGAATTCATTTAGATGATTACGAGAAACCGCCTATAAACCTCGATCAGGACGGCCGGTACGCGGAGGTATGGACTCGTGACCGGTCCAGTGTGCAGCACCTCAGTGCACCGAAGCCCACTGGTGGATCAATTCAAGTGTCATTATTTGAATGAGTGTTCTTCTTCCCTTAATTTATGTGGACGCGCGAGTGATTAGAGTTTCAACTTGCCGCACATTCTGTCTCTGTGGAAGCTGGACCTACAGATTAACGTGGAATCCGAACCAAGGAAACGTTCTACCATAGCTCACATGACTAAGTGGAACTGTTCAAATTCTTGGCTCCAGTGGGATTTGAACCCGAGACCCTGGTTTTAAAAATAAGCGCCTTAGCCATTGAGCTACCAGACCATTCTGAGAAAAAAAATGAGTTCAACACAAAGTTAAAAGAGCTCAAATAATTTGAATTATTTTCTAGATTTGTTCATCTGATGCCCTTAATAATTCGTTGTTAAATTCTATATTACTTTTTAGAAGATAAGATTTTGCTCTTATTGTGAAAATGGAGCCTAAAAATAACTGAAGAAAGGTAAGCGTATAATAAATTTTCAACTTACTGACATACGGAACTGACTCTGAACCTATTAGTTTAAAACAAACAATCCTCCAGTCGAAGCATGCAGCTGCGTATTTAGAGATCCCACATGGTTTTGAAGCTTGGAATGATCATTAGTAACGCACATGGCTTATTTGTCTCTCATGTGATCAATCAACGACTGTCGTAATATCCCCCTAAGTACTCACCACTCATTATCAAATTATCCAAAACAAAACCATCCACACTTGTTCTCATTCTACCCTTAGTTTCCTATTTGTTTGATTAATAGTCCACTAAACCGATCTGTTTCCAAAAAGACCACAATTCAGAGATGAAATGAATGATGGTTCAGTGGTAGATGCAGCGAGCGACATGTAATGATTTTCATGATAGTTTCTTTTATTCCGGATAAGTGCAAGTCATAGTAAGGAAACATTTCTTTTTCATTTTAAAAATTTTGAATATTGATTTTGTTTTATAAATGTCTATCAACGCGTTGACTTAAACCAAGCGATGGATAAAGTGTGAACTGTGGTATTACAAGATTTCTCACAATACTCACAAAAATGTTTCATTATTCGGCTTATAAGAATATCGATTTTGCTCCTGACATCTATAACACATCTTTGTCATTTTTTAATCGTTTCTTAATTTTTTTTTTTTTTTTTTTTTTTTTTTTTTTTTTTTTTTTTTTTTTTTTTAAAAAAGCAACTTTTTAGACACCAATTTTGAAGAAAGAATTCTATTACGTTTACTCATAGCATACTGAAGTATAAAATCACATGGCGCAGTGGGTTTATAAAATCATTATTTCTTTCTGAGGGAAACCTGACAACTGTTTTCTTAAAATTTCGAGGATTATCTACGATGTGGAAATTGAAGCAAGGAGAGGATTGTGAGCAATGAACAGGAAGTTTTTCTGAAGAAATCATCCTCATTCACATCCGAAGTAATTTCAAAAGCTAGAGGCCCGGACTTGGAATCAAAATCACGCCCTCCTAAATTCGAGTCTCAAAATATAACGTTGGATATTCACTTAGAACTTGCAACTCCACTTTATACAACAACTTGAATATACGATGATTCTTCCTCCAGTCGTCAAAATGACTGTTGTTTCTGATACAATATTGCTAGTTACTATAGTACGCAGCTGTGCCCTTTTATTACTCCCATACCTCTACAGCGTGGTGGGTGACGGTAACGCTCTTTCCTTGCGACCGAGCGTAGTGGGTGAGCGGTAACGCTCTGGTCTCGCACTCGGGAGGACGTGGGTTCGAGTCCCCGTTAGGGCATCCAGATTTGGGCTTTCCATGGTTTCCCCAAATCACTCCAGGTGAATGCCGGGATGCTTCCTTCAAAAGGACATGGCCGAATTCCTTCCCGTTCTTTGTCCCCAGTCCCATCCCGACGAGGTGTAAAGGCATAAGAAAAGAAAGTCTTTCCATGCATTCGGGAGGACGCAGGTTCGAATCCGCATTCGACGATCCAGATTTTGGTTTCCAAAGGTTTCCCGAAATCACTTCAGGTGAATGCCGGGAAAGTTCCTTCAAAAGATAATTACCGCCAGTTCTAACACGCCTCTAATGACCTCGGCGTTAACGAGGCGTAAAGACACAAACAATAAAAAATATCTATAAGCAAAAAAAATACCACACATGTGGTCTTTTAGGATGATCTGTAAAAGATTTTTTTATATTCACGTTTGTTTGAAACACAGATCGGGAACCATACAGATATTCGCTTAAGTGAATACGGAAATCCGTCTAACAGTTGTAATCAAGAATCAAGGTACTCCGTGATAAGATATGAAACCTTTTTCTTACTTGTGGTTTTACGGCTATGGGGTGTATTAGTAAAATTCAGGCCTGGGAGAAGAAGCTTCAGGGGAGTAGATTGGTGTAAAAAGATTGGAAAAGTTGCTGTATGAACGTGTAAGGAAAGCAGCTATTCTTTTCATGATACAACTGGAAGTTCTAAACCTAATTGGTATATAGAGCGGTATGGTGGCTCAGTGGTTAAGCTGCCTGACACAGGCTCGAAAGGTCCCCGGTTCAAGTCAATATGTCGGTGGGTATTTTCATACACTCTTAACCTGACCTAACACTCTGCTCTGTAATGTGAAGTACGCCAGAACGCTTCCGTGGTTCGGATTCCACGTTAAACTGTAGGCCCTATGCACCCGGAAGGATTTCCGGGTTAGATTAAGGCGGCTACAACACGAGTGGAATGCGCAGTTACTAGAAAGCCTGTCACTGGCTCATTACAACCACATGGAATTAATATTATTTATAGTAATATATACACGGAAAAAGGTCATGATGAAAGGATGACAAAGAAAATGTGTAATTGTAATTGATAAGAGAACACGACGGATTAAGGTAGAGGCAGAGGAGCAAACTGGACAGTAACAGTAACCGAATAGGATGAATGGTGAGAAAACAGAAACCACTTGTGAGGACCCTGTTCCCGGCCGAGGCTGGAAGCTATGCGGAATGATGATGATGGGCTTGGCCGCTCTTCAAGCCGGAGAAGAATAGAAACAAGGGGTTGGAAGGAGTTCGACCTCGACCATTAGAAAGAGCCGTTCTGCCATTTGCCAGGAATGATTTCCAGAAACCATATCGTAAACCGATCGGACCGTTTCCTCAAACATTTCAGGCCCAAACGTCAGCCGCTCAGCCACCGCGCGCCGTCATTTGAACTTGCTTGAGAGTTTATTTGGTGTGCGCGTTGGCGGCAGGCTGTTATTGTGAGCTGATTTGCGGACGAGTTTGGCGGTCCTCAGCGGGCGGGCGGGCGGTCGATCAATACGAGTGGCAGCCGCCGCCCCCGCCGCCGGCTGTGCCGCCGCTGGACCCATTCATGAGGAGACAGCCGGGCCCGCCCACTCCCGCCGACCTTGGGCACGTCGGCTAGCCTCTCCACGCACTTCTTTCATCTTCTACCATTCAGCGCTACAGCAGATAAGCAAAAACTCCGATTTCACAAAATGTACATAATTCTGGTGTATCCGTGGGAAGAAAAAGCCAGTACGCTGCTATTTGCTGATGGTACTGTCCTGTCAGCAAGCAAGACCGCTTGACGCAAGAACTAGTGGGCGGATTGTAACTGAACTATACATAGTGTTAGCTTATACCACCGGGTAACTTATAGGATATCTTTTATCCAGATTAGTAACGTAGTTTCCAATTATACATGGTGCCAAAAGCACTTTTATCTATCTGTGCCAGCAAAAACCAATGAACGGAATTGAACGAAACTTCGCACAGTTATAGCTTATTTTATCAGCTTAGTTACGAGGTACTTTTCTTCAAGATCAGTTATATAGTTCTTCATGGTACAGAGGACAAAACCGTAAATTTTGAATCTTTGTGTGTCCACACCTCACCAAAAACCTAATGAATAGCTTTCAGCAAAACTGCACATACATATAACTTAATTCATTGATTAACTTGATGGATACTTTTTATCTCGATTAGTATCATATTTCCTTCATGATATAGAGGCACGAATCAAGTCAAAAGTGTACAGATACGAAGCTTATGCGTATGTCACACCATTGACAGCTGACGTTATGTTTCGATGTGGCAGTGGCAGGACGAGAAATAAAAAAACATGCTCCCTGATTTAATTGTTCCATAGTAGACACCATCCATCTAATATTGCCTGGTGCAAGCCTTTTCGCTGTAGAAACAGTTATCACCTTTAACCCTATATTCGCGGTAACGGTGTGTTTAAATCCTGTACACTAAACAGATCGAATTTTATGTCCTAGTTTACATACATACGAATAAAGCAATGTGTTCGTTTATAAATCAGGCAGTACCATTTCAATTTTGCTTTCAGAGAAGCTATGTGAACAGTACTTAAATGAGTCTCTGTATCACGTACAACCTTGTAATCTTCCGAATAGGTTGCAGTTTTAGTGGTGGTAGATACATTCACAAATGTGTTTAAAACATTTGCAAACAGTCAAAATTTAAAATGAGAGGTGGAGGTACAAAAAAAAAAAAAGATCTGCTCCTATAATTTGTTCTATGTGAACAACATTTCCTTGATAGTTTCACTAACAGCACAAGTCTCAAACTCTGCCTGAACTAAGTCGCGTGCACAACAAAAAGAATTGCATGGGCTTATATCACGCTAACTATCTTTGATGAGCGCGTTTCAGCTCAGTTTTACGAGAACAGGGTCAGCTTCAGCGCTCCGACCTGTAATTCCAATAGTTTCTAAATGGTTTTCCGTAATAGCCAAAGCGAATATTAGGTAAATTCGCCATTTACATTTCAAAAACAACATATATCACATATTAACTATTATAACACAGCTTACATAGTTCGCAAACAATTGGTAATACCAACATATGAAACCAACGCCCTCCCTTTCCCATTACGTTTGTCAGTGAAGTATAAGATGTATTGATTACAAACAGAGGCGTTTACGTCGGTACTTCCGTTACCACGACGTGTTCGTACAATCATGCAACATAGATATCACAACATGTGGAATATTCTTTTGCTGGCTTCCTTCGTTGTGCGGTACCGATGTTCTAAGAATAATTATAAAACTAACTATACAAACAAACGGCATCATACAAATTTATTAATCGCTGCTAGTGGCTTCGTCCACGTAGACCAGATGATCTCTCGGTCATTTTGTCGTCAACTTGTAAATTATCATCAGGGCTTAGAGTAGTTTCCTGGTATGCTATTAGCATTCACCAACTCTGGAGCTTTGTTGCACTATGGCCGGGTTCAAAGACATAATAAGAAATACTTTCGGAAAGAACTGGTAGATGGCATGGAGACTGCGTCACCTGTATTTATTTCTTTATGTTTCTGTCAGATTTCGATTTTTTGCTTCGTCCCCAATTAACGTGTTGGTATCAGTCTCATATTTTAACTCAGACTCTAAAGTATGAAACAGTGAAAACTACACGAAAATCAGCTTAGCAGTTTTAAAATTATGCCCGATTATCTGTGGCATAGTAAGTTTTACAGTATAGATTCAAACCGTTGTAGTATGTAAAAGAAAAAGGAACGATTCGAATGCTTGATGAACTTCGATGTGAACGTCCATGTTTTGACGAATGATTCCATGGTGCCTGATGTCATCAAGAAGGGTCATATAAATCTTCTAACTCCTCGAGAAATCAACAGCTAAGTAATACTTAATAGGCTGTAAGGTGATGATACAATGACTGTTCGTACAGAGCTCTTCACCGATCAGTTGGGTACTTACTTCTTCCGCGTGCAGTTGAACTCGTCCGAGTAGTCCTTGCAGTCGTTTTCGCCGTCGCAGCGCCACGACGCGCGAATGCACATGCCATTTTCGCACTGGAACTCTTCAGAAGTGCAGTTCATTTCAGCTCCTGCAAAAAAATACCGTATCACATTAACCGACGCTCCAGTCGCCTCCTGACTGAATGGAGTATATGCCACCCGCAGCACACCAAGCCGTCAGTCCCGCCACGTACAGTACATTAAGGTCGCTTAAAAGTTACTGTCTGTCGCGCTCTGATTCTGTATCCTAGCTGGACCTTCAATTCAACTTGAAATCCGAAAAGCACTGCATCCTGACAAATGACGTATGAACAAAGCAAATCCCCCCCCCCCCCCAAAAAAAAATCCAGCTTACCAGTTAGTTCACACCGAGTGTGATGGGTAATCGGTAACACTCTGGTTTCGCATTCAGGAGGACGCAGGTCGAATCCCCGTCTGACAATTCAGATTTAGGTTTATTCGAAATAGCTACAAGCGAAAGATGGGACGGTTCCTTTAAAAGCCCATGACCGAAAAAAAATTTTTCCCTATGTTTGTCAGTCCAGTCCCCTCTTGATGTCGACGAAGCTAAGAAAAAACAAAGGAAAAGCTATTTCTTTCATAACAACATTTTCAGAATGAAAGGAAAAACCAGTCAGGTCCGACTTACAAAAAGGGGTCGGCACATTATATATTCAATTGTATACACTAAAAAAATTATTTTGTAAATGTTTTTCTACAATTTTTTCTTTTTAAAAAAGTTATTTTTAATAGAATTCAATTTTTCATTTTGCAAAATCAATTTTATTAAAATTACTAATTCAATTATTATGCCAAAGTCAAAAACTCCAGTCGTTCAACGTCCCACTAAACACTTTACAGTTATTTTTACTAACATGATTTTTCCTAATTTTATGTTATAATTGTGTTTTTGGTAATAAAAACTAAAATATTGCTCAAACATAAAGATCTAAATTATATGTTCAGAAATTATGAAACTGTGACATAGAGATTGACTAATGAGTGATTTTAGAATGTTTCGTTAAGAATTAACCAAAACCGACGGCAGGAATCTTAACCTTTATTTCATCTTCTGTCCTATTTCTATTTGGTTCTAAAAACCTTTATGTGTCTCAGACCAAAAAAATGATGTTTTTTGCATAAAATTAAGAATTAAAGTAAACCAAGCTATCGGGTTTTATTCTTCTATTTCTTACGACAAGATAGATACGTATTCTGTACAAACCATGGATACTAAAATCTTGTTCCATATTCAGAAGTAATGCTGAGATGAAAATATTGCTCAGAAAGCACGGGTGGATTACTGCACGTTCTAGAAGAGCAAAGCAAATTTGAGAAATATGAACCTTAACTGAGTTGAAGGGAAACTACCGTTCGTGATGCATATAAAGATTTCCGTCCCAATTCGCTTTCCAAAAACCACGCAGATAACCCCAAGAAATTCTGATTTTATGTTACAAAAAAAGTGCAGTTGCAATTTAAGCATTATGCAATCACTAACACGCAGTGGATGTAAGTTTAGTGAAAGCAGCTACAAGGTTAACAACATTAACATCGAACACAAAAATACATTCGCTAAATAAAATAAACGTAATATAGAGCTACATATGGATTCGTTATACTTTGTAGATATTATAAAGCAATTAAACATCCTGAAAAGGGAGGATCCCGGTGGTACAACAGTGAGTGTATTTCCAGAGTAAGCAACTGGAACCATTTTTAACTGACATACATCGAAAATCGTTAGATATGTAAAACATATCTACGAATTAAAAAAAACGAGCAGGATTCTCCCTTCTTATGAAAGAAAATAAAAACTCAAAGAGACGGCAAAAACTACCAAATTATCTGCAGTAGAGTTCTGGAGTGTATCGTACTTCGGGACGTCATTAAATTATTAGATAAAAACCAAATAATTGCACCGAACCAACAGGGATTGATGAAGAAAAGATCACGAGAATTTCAGCTCGCACTATTTGTTCATTAAGTGACGTAAGTTACTGATGTAGGATCTGAAGGAAGGCAATTTTCGGCACTGTATCACCGCCTTTTAAAGAACAATCGAAAGTACGATTTATTTCTATAGACTTGTAAATGGATACGTTATTTCTTAATTGGAGAACTCAACATGTCACACTAAAGAAAAAAAAGCGATTACTTATCTAGATGAAATTGGCGTCCCACAGGGAAGCGTAATAGGACCACTTCTATTCCAGATGTTTATAAAAAATCTTTGAGACATTGTCAATAGCAATTTTAGATAGTTTGCTGGTGATATAATTATCGGCGAAAAATTTCATGGTGGTGTGATAAATGACAGCTTAAATCAAAATTGTGTGATTTAAAGGTATAACCAACAAACAGATATCACTTTAGTATAAGTGCAATGTAGGAAATTAAATTCTTGTGAAGTTTGAAACCTTCAAGTACTTCAGTGTAACAGTAAAAAACAACATGAAATGGGATCAGTGCATAACTTCGACCTATAAAAAGTTAATTCTAGACAGTGATTCGTAGATAGAATTGTGAAGTTTCGCACGTTTTGGTATATTAGACTCTTAAACATACTGATCTGGAGTACATGTGTTTTATATTTGCAGAAAGAAGCAGAGCTATTCGTAACCACTTCCTTACTTAAGTGTCGGAATTGGGCTGGAAATCTCTGGAAAAAAATATCACGTAGTTTCCACACGAATTTCATGAGTAATATGCGAACAATTCTAATCATTTACGAATGCAGTGAAATACTTCTACCCATCCACGAACTTGAGTTGACAGGACAGGTAACATTAGGTAAGGCAAGACGAAAATTGAGATGCGTATAGCGCGTGTGACATGACGTAACAACCAGCAATGGAAATGTATTTGCTAGTAGTGCATAAGACATGAAAATGATGAAACATGTGTTGCTGCTTCTGACTTCTGAAAGAATACCTACGACAAAGTGTTCAACGCCTGAATTTTTCGAGCTCGACAAACCACGGAATGCGCCTTGGAGATACTGTCTTCATGGTTTGATAATAAAGTGGACACAGTGAAAGATATTGCGAAATCAGCTCCCATTTTGAACAACTACTTACTACACTTACTTTAAAATATTAACTGTAGATATACAAGTATAGAAAAGATGAAGATGAAACGTAGCTGTTTCATTATAAAAAAAACATAAAAAATAAATTTATTAACAATAAAAAATAAAATAATGATTTTCTAAAAAAAGTTGAGACTGTATATTATGTAAAATTTTATGATTTATACGTTATTTCGCACAATAAATATTCTTAAATGAATTTTAAATGAAATAAAAATCAATGATCAATGATTTTTTAATATAAAAAAGAAATTTTTTGGCAGTATGGGGATTTGAGCCCTAGTTCACAAAATCAGAAGCAGGCACACTCCACGACAAAGTTTACAACTTGTGGCTAGCAATTTTAATATTTAGAGATTATTTACCGTACATATATTGGAACGTAAATTTCTCGATAACTATGGATCATTTTGTTACTCAGACATATGGTGTAAATCCTTTAAACATATACTCGGCGGATCGAAATCTGTTCTCAACATGTCTGATGGTCTCCAAGTTAGTAGTGGTAGCAGATGTGAAAGAAACCAAACTGTTGCAGCAAACTCAATCACTGCATGAACAAGAAATTTCATCAGTCGTTTTCAAAACGAGGAAAAATTTCACTGAGTATTTCCACAATTGAAGAGCAGTCCCGTGGTAAGGTCAATCCGTTATGATTGGAAAATTTTGCAAAATACCATAGTTCATTTGTATAAGTATTACATTATATAGGTTACATGTATGGACATGTTAGAACGAACGTTAATTTCTGGTGTTCTGGTGTACTAATTAGAAAAATCATTTCCTTAGTATGTACGACCTGAATTAACTAAAAATTGTGAAATGGTAATTTTTGGAAATATGGGTAGTAATAATGGTCTTTCAGATTAAAATTATTTGCAATGACACTCCAAGTCCGATTCTTCAGTTTTCTCTTAATACAATTTACATGTTTTATATAATAAAGTTCCTTGTGCTACATCTATGCCTCGGTTTTTCATATTTTTTTTTACCGCAAAGATTATAGGGTTTACCACCAGTTCACAAGCGTGGCGCGAGAAACTGTGCCTCGACCACAGCGTCGCGCGACTGTGAACAGACGCGAGTCGCGCCGCGAAGCGTCGTGTTCCCAATGTGCGCTGTTGTATTTGATTCTGTAGTTTACAAAAAAGCGCGCTGTGCTGCGTCACCTCACACGCGCTATACCCGTCTCAATTTGCGCCTTGCCTAAATAACGAACCGTACTGATGATACATATAATAATTCTTTCTTCCCTCATACCATTAAGGATTACAACGAACATAACAGAGAGAGAGTAGTTTTGGTGCAAGCATCGCGGGTATTCATATTTTTTACACATTTATTAGTGTTAAAAAAAGTAGTTTGATTTCCGAGCCAAGAGAACCACTCTGCTTGACGCCGTTATCCAAGGTCGCTTAGCGCGGCAGTCCTACTGTGGGAACCGAAAGGCCCGTCCTATGTTCAGCTACCTTAAACGTGATCTACACATCAAGACAGCATGATACTTAGCCAATAAAAAAGCGTCGGTACCCCACTTTCAGATTCAAGGGTGCTACTTGGTGACGGAGATGCGGACAGTCCACGATGTACATTTTTATAGAGCAGTTCTGTAATAAAGCCATAACCGCCATTTTTAGGTAAATTTTACTGTCTTCCCTGCCGCTGGATCTGGGAGCAATCGCTAACATTCTGGATCTGATGATCCACTATTTCACTATCGAAAAATCTCCGACTTGTGTAACAATTTTTGTAATGGATGCCTTGCATCTGTTTTTGTTATAAATCCACTTAACTACATGAGATCGCTACCTATGTCATCATAATAAGTAATACTAAGTCTCTGTTTTCATTCCTAGCTAGAAGTTTACAGATGCCTACTGGAATATCTTTAACTTCAGCCGGCAGTAATTAAGCGTTAGGACGAACCCATTATTGGGTTCACTCCGCTAACCACGCGACAAAAGCACCCTCTACCATACACAGGTCTGTGCAGATGTCGAAGCAGAAAATAATAAAAAGGGTTTAGACTAATGTATAAGCTGTTGGAATGTCTTTTTACACGGACACATGGAGAGAGTGTTGTTGTACTGACCACAGTGCGTTTCGTCCGAGAAGTCTCCGCAGTCGTCCTCGCCGTCGCAGAGCCACTCCTCGCGGATACACTTGCCAGTGTGCGGGCAGCGCACGCGGTGTTCCAGGGGCCCACACGCTCCACCTACCACCTCCACCTGCGGGCACAGCAACAAATAACACACAGTTAAACAGTCGTTTCAGAATTACCGTCATGCGATGTAAGCTTCACGAAGTTACGACCGCTTAAAGTTATAAAAACACAAACGTTTTGATAACGTGTTGCGTAGTCTTTATTGGGTATGTCCACTGTTCGTAATAACCAGGAGTACTCTGCACATCACCTTTTTCCCTTGAAGGTCCTTTCGCTATAGTCCTACTGCTATCGGCAGTTCTACTACATGAGTGGGGGTCATGTTTGGGCCGTATTCATTGATCACTAAGGGGACAAACCTACTGTGGTCGCACGCCGATGGTGCGAACTTCCTGAAACAATTTACTTACTTTTACTTGTATTTACTTATTTTCCTTTCATCTAATTTGCTTATTCGATAATAGCACATGAAAAATTGTAGTTATGCCATGGTTGTGGTCTATTTTTATTTCTTAAGCCTTTACGCCTCGTCTAGGTCATTAGAGGCATGACTGGGCACAAATAATGATAAGTTATTCGGCCATGGTGGTTTGAAGGAACCACCTCAGCTTTCACCTGGAGTGATTTCGGGAAATAATGGAAACCGAAATCTGGATGGCCGGACTGGTATTCGAACGTCCGTAAAGCAGAGACTAGAATAACATTCTGTTGACTACACTTTTGCCGCTGTAGTCACTATTCCTATCAAAGACGGTATCTGAATTTATTTTCAAATTAATTTGACTTTAATTTCTACGGAGTGCATGCTCCAGTGAAATTTCCCTATACATCCATTTTTATCCTTTCTTATACCCGCCTCCATCCCTCCATACATCCGTATGATATATCTCTTTCCCTTTAAATTTAAATTTATTCTTTCGTTTGATATGGGCCTTATTTATAAAGAAGTCATCCATTCGGTATCTTCTTCCGCATTGTTCCTGCTCTTCGCTTATAGCGTTTGGTCCATTCACATTTCATATTGCGGCATTTGAATCCTGTGTGTTCTGAATGTTTCTATGCTTCATTATTCCAGCAGAGTTAGAACGCCTACAGTCAGAACCATTAGATTTCCAAAGCTGCTCCTGGTTTTCTTCTTAATTTTAGCTATGTATTTCAGCTTTTCAGACAAATTTCTCAGTGTTACCATTCTCCTTACTTCGTCCTCTGAATCAACGTTAACTTCCATTCATTCATTCATTCTTCTTTCTTATCTGGCCATTGCCGGTGCCACATCTGCATATAACCATCTATTCTGGTTTTTCTTTCGAAGGTTATTCCTAAATTTACTGTCATTTTTAATGGCTACTTTTTTCGATGTTTTTCTCCTCTTGTCTACTTTTAGCTTTACCCTTTGTGTTTTGAATCGATCCAAGAGGTTTTATTGACGGCTGGAACTCTGGTCATCCTCTCCACGAAGCTGCTTGTGTCCCCCAGGAGTTGGCGCGTTTCTCTCGTGTTTCTTCTGTTAACTTACATTGTTTGGTGAAGTGAAACTAAAAGCACATTACGCACCTGTAGGATGCAGTAACTCGCCATTTGTCCTGTTAATTCACATCTCATTCATTGTGGTTGTCCAACAGCGTTTTTGTATCGCCCCACCTGAATTCTAGTGGACACGATAGTGCAGTTCTTACAAATGTGTTACGCTAATTTGTTATCCCACAAAAACAATTCTTGTAAAATTAGGCCAAGTCTCGTGTTCGTGCAGTGACAAAAAGTTATGAGATCTTCTTCTGAGCCAAGTCTACACTTTACAGTGTGTATTCACTTCACTTTATGAAACAGAATGTTTTTTTTTTTCGGTATCATAGATCGTTTATCTAAGATAAAAAATCTGATGACTTGGCCATATGCATGTCATAATTTGAACTTAAATTGAGGGAATAATATATATACTTGTCAAATTCGAATAATAGCGAGGGAAATCTTGGCTTTTACGTTTTTATAAGTTTGTGTAGGTTTGCTAAAACATGGCGTGCATAATGGCCAAGTCATCAGATTTTTTTATCTTAACACATTGACTGCCATGATGAAACTTGGACTATGTATTGCTATGCCACATTGAAATCACAAATATTACTTGTCAGGCCAAATTGATTTTTTGCATCAGATGTCTTCTTTTGATCATGTAGAACTAAGTTACTTCATAAAATATCAAGTTATGACTGATCTGGATTGATAACAGGTGTGAGCAATATATGGCTCACGTGGCCCAACAACTACATTTTAAAACAATTACGATCTGTCGCCACGCATTTAAAACACAATAGGTATAAAAAAAATCGTTTTTCAAGAAATGATTCAAACTCTTAGTTTATTTGCTTATATTAGCTACATATAAAATTGATAACTTGATCTTGCATAGCCTCATTCACTAGCTGTTCAAGTTCTTCAAAAGTTTGTCTTCTTTTGGCCATAACAATAAACTAGGAAACTAACCAAATACACAAACGTAACCTCAAATAGCATACCCGAGCAATCAGCAAAACAAAACAGTACTACAGCTGAGTCGTCGAAAGTTGATCTCTGACGGTTGCAGTTTGGAATCACCAGTGCTACCAAATGCAAAAATATTGATTGCTAAGAACATTAGAGTGTTCAGTGGAGCCACCACTTTTAAACCCATAGTAGAAACGCATTATCTATGAGCCCCTTGATACTCACGAGGCCTCTAAACACAACTCTGCATGTGAGCCAGTTAAGGCTCACGCGGCTCACTGCACAATGTATACGTGAACCAAATATGGCTCACGTGGCGTCATAACCCATGCAACTGTGAGCCAACATTGGGTCACGTGGCAGTCAATGTGTTAAATAAACGATCTATGATACCGAAAAAAACCATTCTGTTTCATAAAGTGTAAAGTGTAGACTTGGCACAGAAGAAGATCTCATAACTTTTTGTCACTGCACGAACACGAGACTTGGCCTATTCTTACAAGAATTGTTTTTGTGGGATCTCATTTCTTTTTGTAAGTTTATCGCTTATCCAGAATCACCGATCAAATGTAATGATTCCACTTGAAAATCGGTTATTAAGAGCATTTCAGATTTTAAGACATAAATATACGTTTACCAACAATGACCCAATCACTGAAAACAATTGATGTGCCAGATAGCCGAGCAATGCAGATTGCCGCTGGCTTAACTACCACCATAAATAAATTACTAGTAACTTCCAAACTAAACATAAGACCAAAGTAAAATTTAAGATATCACTTAAACTTGCTTATCTCTTAGCATTAAAAAAATTTCAGCCATGTGGCTTCATCTGGAGCAAAGCAATTAAGCCGCAAATATGTGCCAGAATTTTTCATGTTTGGGATTTTAATTAAATAAATACGGGAGAAAACTCCAATATTAGAATTTTCTCATGATATTGGGATGAAATCATATATGTATACCAAATTACTTGTTTCTGGGATCACTGGCGGTACAGTGGAATTTTGATATCGGGGTGTCGTGGTCGAAATAAAATTTTGAATTTCAGTAACTTCCAGAATAAGAAAAGCAAATAAGTAAAATTTAACACATTAGTTGAACTTAGTAAGCTCACTCTACAATTGAAATCTGAAGTGTATAAAGTTATTAGGGTAGGAAGCTATTTCACGTTAAGGGTAAGTAAGGGGTAGATATATGGAAATTTACGAGTTTGGGGGTATGTATGTGAGTAAAATTTTATCTGTGTAGCAAATTTCAGCTTTCCACAACTACGGGAAGAACCTTAGAGTTTTGATAATCATCAGTCAGTCAGTGAGTGAATGAGTGACAAAATCGCTGTAGTTTGCATCCTAACAACAACCGAAATAAGAACACTATCGATAAAAAATTTAGTACGTTTGCTAAGATTGCTGTTATATAAGCACAACAGAAATTTGATACATGTAGCATAAATACGACCGAAGAAATTGAGGTTCAAAAATGGCCCGAATCGCTTCGAGAAAAGGGTAGGCAGTGCCGCCGTTGACTCGACTTGTCGGGTGCACTGCCGTGGACTCAAATTATAAATGCGGAAGATGGTGTCTGTCTTTTTGTTACGTTTTGACGACTAAATGGCGCAAAGTTAAATAGTTCTATTTAAGAATGCTGTACTGTCGATGACGTGAAAAATAAAATTGGTGGATTAAGAAGTTAGTACTTGACAGGTTTCTGGAATAACAGCAGAGGGAATTCGCTGAGAAATACGGGTGTTGTACTGCAGAATGGAGTAGATCCGCCACAAGTGATTGAGTACAACCCACTGCACATACACCCTAAAAATAGACAGCCAAAGGTATATATCGTTAGGTTCAGGGGTAATAATTCTGATACAGAATTTTTGAAAATATTGCGATGAGAATTATTGGACCTACACTGCATCTTCGACAATGTCCTCACATTGCAGCTCTTTCACTTAACTTTAACGAATTCCTTTCATATCTAGTCTTGCAGTCCACGACCTAACCAAATACGTTTACTTCTCTTCTATAAAATACATATTGTGGCAGCTGCACCTACAGCGGCTGCACAAGAATAAAAGTTTACTTCATTCATTTTAGAGAACTATGATGAAAAATTTTATGTAGTGCAATGGGCCCGATAAAATATCTTTTATAGAACAATGAAAGGAAAGAAATGCCGCGAGGCAATATTTACATGGAAAAGAAAGGGAAAAAACACCCAACACTCACCAAAGTTGAAGTGAGGAGGGCAGCAGCAACACAAAACAACACACAAACAAAGATAATACAATATTTCGAGTGAAAAAACCCTTTTTCAAGTTAATAGTGGTAGGTGGCTGGGCTTGCGCAAGACTTGTGTTCGACCCAGCCACTTTATTTGTGTGTTGTTTTGTGTTGCTCCTGCCCTCCTACGTTCAACTTTGGTGAGTGTTGACTTTTACAAAAGATCTTTGACAAAGATGTGTAATGCCGACCTAACTGTGGTGTGATTGGAATGTGTCTCACCCCGACAGCCTGCGGCGGCTGAGTGGCCGACGGCGGCAGCTGGCAGTCCTCTTCGTCCTCCGCCTCGGCGCAGTCGACGTTGCCGTTGCAGCGCCACGAGTCCGGCACGCACACACACGACTTGAGGCAGGCGAACCTGCCCGGCGGGCACTCGTCGTAGCAGCCGTGGTGCGCCGGCGGGACCACCGCGTCCGGCCTCTCCTCCTGCCAACACATCCTCGAGCGTCTAGGCAGAGGGAACGTTCAGTGGTGTTGGTTCATCAGGTGGGGAGTGTAGGGTAGGGCAAAGTGAACCAATGACTATGCGATCCCGTCTGAATTAAATTCAATTGCAATGGAGCGCATGCTCCGGTGGCAATTTCCCTAAACAACCATCTTCTCCTTTTCTGCATCCACCTACATTTACCATTTACAAATTTTAACTTTAAATTCTTTCAACGTTTTTGCCAAATTATTCATCATTTCTCTTGGTAACTTATTCCAATCCCTAACACCCTTACCTAAAAAAGAGAATCTTCCTACACCTTTGTGCCTGAAATCGAGTGCCAGCTTGTGATTATGGTCATCTTTTCCCTTCCATGCATTACTTTCAATTCTTACACCAATATATTTCCATGCCTCATCACCAATATAAGCCTTGTACACTCCCATGACCCTCTTCACCCTCCTTCTGTCTTCCAATGAGTTCCATAATTCTCGAGGTAACTTTTGGAGCGTACTTCTAAACTCCTCACTTACCAACCTTCTTCGCTTCTCTCCGCCTACATTTTCAGTTCACTACTGGTAGCGCCTCCATTTCTGTATATATCTATTATAATTCTGTAAGTAGGATGCTTCTGTCTGCCCCTT
Source organism: Vandiemenella viatica (assembly GCA_031002005.1). NCBI lineage: Eukaryota > Metazoa > Arthropoda > Insecta > Orthoptera > Morabidae > Vandiemenella > Vandiemenella viatica. The sequence goes on along the minus strand of JARYHS010012959.1, from coordinate 27,317 downwards.
TGCCTAGTCATCACGCAAAAACTACTAAACCAATTTGAATGGACTTTTCACTGTGTGAAAGCTTATGTCTAGCTTAAAATCTGCGCTATATCTTATGACTCTACGTGGATGGGTAAAGCATCATGAAATCGTCATTCGTTCGTACCGAGAAAATAAAGACTCCACATATCACACTGAATCTCAAATGAAATTTTCTTTACGAGATACCAACCTAAGATCACACTACAAAACAGATAAACTCTTCAACCTTTTTTATTACCAATTTATTTTTTGACAATGCAACTTTGGTTATTTATTTATTAAACGGCAGGATCACCATTCCGACTCTAGCTACATGCATGGTAATTTAGCTGTGAATGAGAGGAGGACAGCAGATAGTTAGCACCGTCACGCCTTTCATGCGCCATATGGATTGTACAGAAAGCACCACAGTATTCTGCATGCAACATCCAACATAACCGATGACGACGCTCATAAATCGAGTTCGCGTTAAAAGAAATCAGTGCGATAATTACCGCATAGTACATAATATTGCGGGAGCCTCCACAAATACATCCAATAACCCAGTAAGTGCTCTGTTTTCTCATTCCCTTCAGATGGAAGAAAATTCAGTGTAGTGAGTTTTGTTAACGTAGTTTCAATCAGTTTTGTAAATAAAGGTAAAAAACCTTTATTATTTTCTTGGAAAACTTCAGATAGCAAAAGAAGAGGACTATTAAATCTTTAAGGGGTATTATAAAAATACTTTCTTTTACTTTGTTCAGGATAAAACACTTGGAAATGAACAGCATTTACAAATCTTAGTGTCAGAGAAAGGGTCCGCAGTAGTCTTCTTCTACGGTAGTCAATCCTGGGATTGGTGTGCGGCAGAGTATAACTCTTTTTGGAGAGTATAAAAAACGCGGAGAACATATCTTAAGAAATGAGAGCTTATTAAAAACATTACTGGAGGGAACGGTAGAAGGAGAGAGATATCGAGGAAGACCACGTTTAAATTACATCCAGCAGATAATGGAAGATGTTGGCTGCAGGAGATATGTAGAAATGAAGAGGAGGGCAGTGAGTATAGCTTAATGGAAGACTGCCGCACACCAATCCCGCAGTAGTATGACGCTACATACGATAGGGTCAGCGAGAGTATCCAGGCGATCTGGAGTAGGGTGGTAGGTTTCAGAGAGTGTCGAGTACTCACCAGGTCCTCGACTCCGCGGCTGCCTTCCCTGCGCTCGTCCTCGCCGAGCCCGTCGCCGGCCTGCGGCATGAGGCGCGCGCCGCCTCCGCCGAGCACCCGGCCGCCCGCGCGCACCTTGCCGCCGTGCCGCGGGCCCGGCAGCGGCGGCTTGAGGCGCCCCAGCATGTCGTAGGGCGAGGCGGGGTAGCTGTGGCGGCCCACCGGCCGGTACACGCCGCCCATGCCGTAGCCGCCGTCCGTGCGCCGGTAGTGGAAGGGCACGGCGTACGGGTTGTAGTGCAACGGCATCTCGTAGGCGGGCGGAGGCAGCCCCCGCACGGCGCCGCTGCCGAACATCTCCTGCCGACCTGCAACAACACGAGACGATCTTGACCTCTGGCTACCAACAGGGCCGGTACCGGCTTTGAGGGCTGAATCAAAGAAGTTTTATCATTCCATTTTCATGATCATACGTAGCCAAAAAAGAATTCAGCGTAATCACCAATTTATTAGATTATAAAAGAAACAGATTGTCAATAGTGGATCGAGGCAATTTAAAATTTCTGATAACAAGTAAGGCACCATATGTCGAATAATTAGTGTCATTACTCCGAGCTCAACCGTCTAATTAATAATATTTTTTCGTTCAATGTATTTGTTAATCATCTACGAAGAATACACCAATATTGTCAATACCTCTTAATAAGGTAAGTTTATAAGTCTGTTCTTGTTTTTCTACAATTCATATGATATTTAAAATTTCTACTAAGAGGAACGCCATCAAATCACTGTTTCAAAAAATTGGTTAGGAGCCAAAAAGTTGAAGCATGATAGGTTACTTTATTTATTACATCAAGCGCAGTCGGTACAGTTTTTTCCTGAAATGGAGGCGGTAAGTATCTTTTTACGAAAAGGGGATCCTGAGAAATTTTTCGAAAAGAGGGCGGTATGCAGAAAAAGGATGGGAACCTATGGCCTAGACCTTCAGCGAGTTATCAGCAGGGCTTATTTCACTCACCAAATCGTAGGGGAAAGTCGGATAAAACCGGGTAGGTGGACAAAACAGGGATTCGGGTTTTATAGCTTGATTTATAGTGATACCTAGCGAATATTTCTAGAACTACTTCCCGACGAGAGCCATGACAGCGTGCAGTGAACAGAAGTCGTATAAACCAACACATTTCGTAGTGGTAATTTTTTTTTTAAGTTTCACCTGAAAAGGTTAACAATCCGGCGTCTGCAATATTACGCTACCAATCATAAATACCTAAGGATTTATTTCTGGTAAGTACAACGTATGATAGCTCATTATTTACATGTTATTTTGACGATTTATCTTCGTGTCTATGAGTTGTTTGAACAATGCTAGAATAACAATACTTCAAAATGGCGTAGTCGGACAAAACAGGGATGCTGGTAGTCGGACATAAGCGGGAAGTTCCCGGTTTTGGACAACTGATTTTTTTGCGTGATTAAAGTGGAATTTACTTGTTTAGTTATTGTTTGAAGATCTATAAATATTTTAAAACAATACAAAAAGTATTATTTAAATTAAGTTGTTATACAGAAAACAGTTTTTTTAATTATTTACATTCAAAATGAAGCCGATTTTTTAAAAATCATCCTAGTCATGCTGTTTCAATCTACTAAATTGGAAAGTTGTTTAGATATGCATATTTAAGGGCAGCAGTTGCTCAAACTGCTATAAAAGGGTTTGAAAAGACTGGTATCTACCCGTGTAACAGTGAAATGTTCCCAGACCACCTATTTGCTCCCACTGAGACAACCGGGAGGCCCCTGGAAGTGGAAGAGAAGCTTTTAGCTGAACCTCAAACATTGCCTGAATAACAACATGATCCTGATGTAGACGTGCCTGTAGGAATCCATAAACCTCAGACTGAGAAACAGGCGACACCGACTTCGAAGGCTCCAGTCCTTGTACAACTTTCTACGTCTTCTCAAGGTCTGAGCAAAGATATGAAGTGTCCTTTTGCAGTCTCGCCACAGGATATACAACCTATTCCAGTACTAACCGGCCCTAGGGCATCAGGTAATCCGACAAGAAGCGAGGAAAAAAGCTATTATTACTTCATCCCCCTACAAATTAGAAATCGAACTAGAAGATAAAGAAAGGATCAAAAAACAAGACAAGAGTGACTTAGCCGTGAAGTGAAGTCTTTTCAAGAAGACAGAAAAAAACTAAAAAAAGTGAGGTTAAAAAGAAGAAGCCAAAGAAAAAAAGAATCCTTTGCGGCAGTTTATATAAACATTATACATCTAAAGAGAGTTGGATACAGCGCATGAAGCGTGCAGCAATGCAGATGAACAAAACCAAACATTCATTTGTGATTTTTGTGCCTAAAAAAGTTTAACTCTTAGAGAGTAACGTAAAACATTGTTATTTGATGTAGTTTTGATATATTTTCAAATTATATATGTATAATACGTCATATCTTGCTAGTTTTCCTTTAATAAATAGTGTAATTGTAAACTTACAATATGCTTTTTTATTACTCTTTACAGTTCCCGGTTTTGTCCAACCAAGTCGGACAAAACCGGGACATTGCAAACTTCTAAAAAAATGTGTTTTTATTATCTTAATTGCTATTGTTTACGACTAGTTTTTTTTTTTTCTTCCCAAGGAATCAGTTTATCGTTTTAACACAAATTTTGACTATTTTGTTCACAAGATGAATATTAGAAGGAAAAAACCCGTTAGGTTCCCGATTTTGTCCGACTTTCCCCTACTGGTAATTATTACTGTTACTCAGAAAGAAATCTCAGTACAATTCTCTGGTATATTATGCTTCTGCACTCTTTTATAGGAACGGATCAGGAGTACATCGCTGCTAACGACACCGCAGCGATTGTCGCAAGATGCCTAAAACTGACCACACTTCGAAAAACATACCCACTTATCGGTCTAGCCCCTAATCAGATACCAGGGGACACATAAGGAACAGAAACGAACAGAACTGGAAAGCAACCGCCGTCCCGTGCCAGATCGACATCAACCAGCAGCTAATAAACTCCCGAGGAACGTAGGTACAATTTCCTGGGAAGAACAAAGGTCTTCAACAGCGGGAGAAAGCTTAATAATTGTATAAATTGCCTCTAGGAACGATGAAATATACGTAGTGTTGAAAAGAAGTCACGTCAGGGTAGAAATACCAAAATTTACATTTACCGTGATTGCTCCTGCTTCCAGTAAAATCTAGCATTCCGTGTGAATGCCGAGCGATCTAATATATCACCCACCTCCTGACCTGACCCCAGTTAGAAGTCCCTCGCACAGTTGAAGATTCGTTATTAACTAGTATCTAAGATATCGCGGCCTCTAACTTTTGTGGATTAATTTTTTTCCTACATCAATCCATCTTCTGTCAATCGGAAATATAAAACCGCTATTCTCATATTCATACTTTTATTAATAATTCTTGCTGGCTTTTATGATCTGCAAAACATTACCTTGTTTATTCGAATGCATGCGTACATATGCAAATGAGATAGCTAGTAAGTGTTGCAGGTTTCTTTTTCAAGTATTATGAGACAACGGTGTAAACACTTCAATGCCAGCTTTAAGCTGTATAAACATTTTGTGTTAGGTCAGTAAAAGTAGAATGCACAGAAAAATAAAGCTGCACCAGCGTGAGGATCTGGAAATATTATTCTTCACTGATGATTCATAGTGAATATCTGCATAACATAGGCTTATAATGAACAAAATTACAATTATCTTCCATCTTTAGTTTAAATATGTTGCTCATTATAATTCAGTTAACAATTATTCATATGGAATCGACGTTGTTAATGTGAATTCATTCCATTTAAACAAAACCAAACTAATAATAATTTTTCTAATTACGAGCGATGTTGGTAAGTAAAAGCTGTTAAGAATGTTTCCAGTAAATTAATTCTGTATAAATCTCTATAATTTCAAGATGAGTGGAAGGTTATACAAGTAAATGGAATTCTACAACAAATTGTATCATCACTTGATATGTTTTAAAGTCACGCTTACCGACGTTAAACCAGTGGTTAATATCCTCTATATTCGGTGGTAAATGTTATAGCAATACTGTAATATAAGTTACGATTTCATGTCCTGCCGGTTAACAAGTGGATTGCATTATTGATCTGGTGACCCCTAAAGGTAGCCCGCCCGCGTAACAGTGTTTCTACTTGCCATGCAATTCGCCACTGTTGGCGCCATCGAAGCCAACTTGGAAAGGATGAGGCGAAGCGTCCTAGCACACTTAACGTTAACAAAGCAAAGCGTCCTTGAAGTTGAGAGTTAGTTTGTGCATCCGATAAAATCTCTTCTCACTGGGGAATCTCTCTGTTCCCAGCAATGCAGCGTTATTAATTTCTCAAATGTGGACTGGGAATTTGTTGCAACGCTGCATAAGGTAGAATGTTCGGTATACCCTTTAAGACGAATTACGATTTAAGACAAATAAAATTAATAGCGAGTATTTACCTTTTCAAAGTGGATCCTTGATTTTCAAAAGAAAAATAAGGGCTGAACGTTGTCTAAGTGAACTTCTATTACGTCAGAACAAAAGTTTCATCATTTAAAAAGCAGCACCACCAGCCTAAAACCTTAAAATACTTTGAATATTAAGGTATATATTCAAATTAACACAGAACTTTGTAGTTTTAGGATTGCTTTCATACAAAAATGTAGTAGTCGTTAAAGTTCGTGTTATTACTAGAATTTTCCAGCGATTTCGTCTGCTGGACTAGGTCAGTTGGTGAACCATTGAATCTAAACGCAAGTAATATAGTAACTATAACCGTTTGACATTTGTTAATATGTATTTATATTTTAAGTTTATTCAAATATATCAAATACACACCGGTGTTATTTTCAGAAAATTCTAGCGTAACAAATCTGTACGCCGATATACTGTAACTTAATCGTAGCACCAAATATTAGTAAACCACTAAAATTAGGTATAATTACTGTCGATATGGCGATACAGAAGGCAACGGGAAGCCACTGAATTAAAGACCCTGAGGGTATAACGAGACCATTTAATCCCCTCAAATTACGTAAGTCGATAATATGATAGCTTCTTCCTGGGTAAAATGTTCCAGAAGAAAAAACGTCCCCCAATTAGATATCTGGATGGAGATTGCTCAGAGAGGAGTCATCAAATGGCTGGAAATATTCTACGAGTCGGAGCGTGAATGTCAGAAGTCTGAATGGGGCAAGTAAATTAGAAAACTTAAAAAGGGAGATGGAACGACTTGAGTTAGATGTATTTTTTTTTACTTATGGCTTTACGCCTCGTCGACAACTAAGGTCATTAGAGGCGGGATAGGATCGGGGACAAGGAACGGGAAGGAATTCGGCCATGGCCGTTTTGAAGGAAGCATCCCGGCATTCGCCTGGAGTGATTTGGGGAAACCATGGAAAACCCAAATCTGGATACCCGGACGGGGATTCGAACCCGCGTCCTCCCGAATGTGAGGCCAGAACGTTAACCGTTCACCCACCACGCTCGGTCGACTTGAGTTAGATGTCTATCGGGTTAGTGAGATTAAATTGAAGGATGCATAAGATATCTGGGCTGAGGAACACAGAATAGTGGAGGATGAACGGTTAACGTTCTGGCCTAGTACTCGGGAGGACGCGGATTCGAATCCCCGTCCGGGCATCCAGATTTGGCTTTTCCATGGTTTCCCCAAATCACTCCAGGCGAATGTCGGGATGCTTCCTTCAAAAAGGCCATGGTCGAATGCCTTCCCGTTCCTTGTCCCTAGTTCAATCTCGCCTCTAATGACTTTAGCTGTCGACAGGCGTAAAGCCGTATTTTTTTATTTATTTTTTAAAAAAAGAACAAGAGAGTAGAAAAACGAGTTAGTAAATACGAAAAGTTTAGTGATATGATTTTAATGATGAGCGCGATCAAAACTACATTAGTACAAGCGTATATGGCAACGTCACAGAAAGATGATGAAGAAATAAAGAAAATATGCGATGAAATTGAAGAAGTAATCCAATATGTGAAGGAGGAAAATCTAATAATCTTGGGTATTTGAGATGCGGTACTGGGAGAAGGAGAAGAGGGGAATACTGTAGGAAGTTTTGTTTTATATATATATATATAAAAAAATTAAAAAATGAACGAGGAAGAACGTTGTTGGAATTTTGTATATAAACTTATCGTAGGGAACACACAATTTAAGAACCATGCAATGAAGAATATATACCTGGATACGTTCAGGAGATACAGATAGATATCAGCTAGTTTATATCATCGTAACGCTGAGATTCAGGAATCAAGTTCTAGACTATAAAGTATACGCAGGAGCTGATATAGACTCTAACCACAGTCTGTTAGTTATGAAGCACAAGCTGAATTTCAAGAAAACAAGCCAGAAATTCCGGCAGAAATTCGGAAGTGAAAGATTTTAAACAATCTAACACGAGAAAGAAATATTCAGGGATGGTAGACGTGGGTCTAAGAAATAACTCTGATGGGAGTTCAATAGACGATGAATGGAATGCACTGAAGAGAGAAATAATCAACATTGGTAAAGAAACATTAGTATTAGGAAATGAACCGTCCGGAAACGATGGATCAAAGAAGAAATTTTGGAGATGATGAATCAGAGGAGAAGGCACAAAAATCGTCAGGACGAAGCAGGAAGAAAGCAGTACAGGCGTTTTTGAAATTACATCAACAGGAAATTAAAATGGTAAATAATTTTTGCTATTTGGGTTCAGTTTTAGAAAGAGACCGAAAATCAAACATTGAAATTAATAAATGAATTAATAATGGCCGGAAATTAATCGGGATGCTCAATTCAGTCCTATGGAGCAAGATTGTTATAAATAGAACGAAAAGATTTATATTTAATTCTTTATTGGAGGGTATATTCTTATATGAATGTGAAACCTTGACAAAATAAAAAAATATATTAAGATAACCCTAAAAATGGATTTCTGGAGAAGACCAGCAAGAATTTCAAGGGGGAAAAAAATACCGATGTGATAATGCTAATGTAAATGAAAAGAAGAAATTATGAAGTTATAGAACGAAAAAGATTATAATAGAATTGCCATATAAGAAGAATGCAAGATACTAGAACACCAAACCTTGAACAGGAATGGGAAGTTGAAGGAAATAGAAAAAGACGACCTGTCATTAAAATGTGCAAATAAGAATGAGAAGTTTCGCTGGAAAAGAGAACGATGCAAAAGACAGAAATATGTGGAGAAACATTTTGAGAAGATAAAGTCAGATTCTGTGTTCCCAGATTTGTTATACTGTAGTAAGAATTCTATAATGAGGAAAATCTCTTAGTGATAATAAATAAACAAGAAATGAAAGGAAGCAAAAGAAAACCGGCCGCAAGAAAAATGTGAAGAAGTAGAAAAGAAAATGGTTGTGTAAAGTAGACGTGACAAAACAAAATTTTTAAGAAATGAGGAAAATATGTATAAACATTAAAGCCGCTAATGGGAAGCCTCTTTTAAGCATAGAAAATAGAGCTACCCGATTGAAGGAACACATACAGATGGTATGACTTGAACAACAGTGTACTGAAAAAGAAGGGGATGTCGATATTGGTTACAAAGGAGATTCTGTTTTAAGGAAAGAATTTAATAGAGCTGTGAAAGTGTTGACATCAAACAGGGCCGTTGGAATTGAAGAGATTCCTGCAGAAACTATGAAATCCTAGGAGAAGGAGGATTCCAAAGATTGTTCAAACTATTGTCAAATAGTTATGAAACAGGAGAGATTCCAACTGATTTTAACGAAAGAATCATCCTTACACTTCCGAAGAAAGCAAACGCCAATAAATGTCAGAATTATCGTAGTATAAGTATTACCCTGCGTGGTTCAAAATTAAGGACCAGGATAATATACAGAGGAACAAGCGGATAATAGAAGAAATACTAGTTAAGATCTGTTTAGGTTTATGAAAAACCGCGGGACAGGAGAATTAATTCCGGCTTTGAGATTAATACTTGAATGGTGGATCAAGAAAAACAAAGATACTTTTATGGAGTTTCTTAACTTTAAAAAAGCTTTTAATAACGTTAAGAATGAAAAAATATTCAAAATTTTAAAGAAATAACATAAAAAAGTCGAGATGAAAGAATACTTTATAATCTACATAAGTATCAAGTGACTGTAATAGAAATAGAGTAGCGTGAGTAGCATGAGACGACGTTGTAGTCTATCCCCATTATTGTTCAACTTGTATGTAGAGGAAGAATAAAAGAAGTAAAAGACAAATTTGCATGTGGCGTAAGTATTCAAGGGTCAAAAATCAGTATGCAGATTGAGGATATTGAGAAGTTATTCTATGGCATTAGAAAAATACTGAAATAATTTTTGGACTGAATATAAATCAAAGCAAGTCATAGGTGTTCAAATGTAGCCAAAATGACAATAGTAATAATGGATTAAATATGCAATAGGAGAAGTGTTACTTAGGAAGTAAAACTGCAATTGATTGCAGCAATAATGTTAAAAGCAGAATAGCAATAGTGAAAAGATCCTTCCTGAAAAGGAGAAATATTTTAGTTTTAAATATTGATGTAGGGCTAAGCGAGAACTTTTTAAAACTGTTTGTGCAGAGCATTGCTCTTTATTATAGTGAAGAATGGACTTTAGGAATGCCGGAGGAATAAAATTGAAGGATTTGAAATGTGGTGCTATAAAAGTACGAAATGAACGTGTTCTTGAAATGATCGCTGAGAAAAGAAGTTTGCGGAAGAGTTTTATAGATAGAAGAGACAGGATGGTGGACCAATAGAACTGGTTAATTTATTAGTGGAGGAAACAATCGAAGATAAGAACTGCAGAGGTAGACAAATATTAGCATATGAAGCAGATAATTGAATACGTGGGTTGCAAGTGGTATGTTGAGATGAAGGGGTTGGCGCAAGATAGGAAGAGATGGAGGATTGCATCAAGTATTTGAGAGACTGATGACAGTAAAAAGAGAGAGAGAGAGAGAAAGAGAGTAAGTGGATGAGTAGAGAATACAGAGGGAAATACATAAAATGAAGATACAAGATCAAAGGCCCAAAAGAAGACCGAGGGATAGATGGCTGAGAGATTTGGAGGCATGTGTGCTGAAGACAGGAGCGAAAAGTGACCAGGGAGATGGCAGGGAGTAGACTGGAAAAGAGAATAAAATGGAGAGGCTTGGGTGCAAAACAGATCCAGCCAGTTGCTGGAAATGTGGGTGATGAATATTCGGCCAAAGGTTACAGAAGGGAAGTAGCTTTTCTCGCAGACGCTTCAACAGAGAACAGCTTTAAATAAATCCATGTACATAATTACGTCGTAATATTATCGTAATTCCATATCATTAATCCTGATTGATAATGGGAGATAAAATTTTCGAAATAATGCAGATTTTATTCAGTATCAGATAAATTGCAGCAGATCATTGAAGGAATGGTGTGCTTAGAAGAAGCGTCACTGAATTGATATGTAAACAACGACTTATCATCTTGCTGCAATATATGTGACATCAGCAACGAGAGAACATGAAAACAATAATGGAACTGTTATAAAACTTTTCTATACGAAATCTAATAAATATACACTTTAGATAGAGTTAAAGAACTCTCCAAAGATACGAATGTTTTATCATTATCAAGCAAAACGCTGAGGTGATTTTCAATGAAGTACCAAAAATCATGGGATAGAAAGATATAAATATCCTGATGGAGGTAGGGCACTGCGGAGAAACGTATAAATATGCCGTGTAGTGTCGGGGCTTTCAGTTATACTCTGCTGAGTCGTGTGAAACGTTTGCTGACGTGATTATGGCAGCACGACATGAATTAACAGACTTCGTTAAAGAGTAGCAAAACTCAATGTGGAACGTACGACAGACGTGTCCGTGTGTACAGCGCAGAGGAATTTGGCATTGATGGGATTTAGTAGCAGAAGACCGACGCGAGTGCCTGTGCTAACAAAAAAACATCGGCTGCAGAGCCTTTCACGGGTTCGTGAACATATCGGTTGGACCCTAGATGACTGGAAAAAGGCTGCGTGGCTGTATCTACAAGAACTGACCGGGAATTCTGATCCCTGAACCAACCATTGACTGGAAATGGTTATGTCCTGCTAATTGGAGATCATGATCTTCGTGTTCCCAAGCAATGACGGACAGTTCCAGGATGACTATGTGCTATGTCATCTGGCAAAAATTGTTGACGATTGGTTTTAGGAACTTTGTGGACAGTTCCAGCAACTGATCTGGCAAATTTGGTTGCCAGACACAAAACCAACCGAGCAGTTCATGCTCAACGTCCTGCGCCGCCAACACATTCACAATTATGGACGGCTGAAGAAGCATGGGTGAATTTTTCTTCAGGGACGTCTGACGATTTTTTATGACAACGCCACTTCGCGTTGCTGCATTTTGCCAGATAAAAGGGTTCCCACATGATAATAACAGCTGCCCCATGACTTTTGACAACATATTTTACTCATGTGAGAAACACACAAGGGCAAACGATAGAAAGGCACAGATACTGGCTCTATGATATGGTAGCATTGTGTATGGGTATAACAGCATATCGATGTACGGTATATTCCTCATGTTTGACTACGGCTAAGCACTAATCTCCAATACTGCACAATAACATCAGTTTACAGTGTCCAAACTGTTTGCAGATCTTGATATGAAGCAGTACGGTATAAGAATTTGGAGCTAAACAAGAAACAATGTAACCTCTGAATATCTCTCATACCATTCCAAATCAAATAGTCCGATCATTGTTTCTCAATGGGAAGACAATACTAAAGAAGGTTAACTTAAAGCTAGTACCAAATAAATAAAGAAAAAACTACATTTGCAACTGAACAATTGTGTAAAGTCGTTCGATACCTGAAGAATAATAAAGCAGCAAACTATAACATCTAGAAACCAGGATAAATCAAGCGTTTGGGGTTAGTAACAGTCGATTGTTTGGTAAAGCTGCTGACATTATATATTCTAAGAATACAGAAGGAATCATAGGTGAAATACTGATAAAATCAACTGATCCGAAGAATGCTCAACCTGTATTTTGGTCGTATACACAAAGCATTTGAGCTCATGATGATAATTACGTAAAATAGCATCAACAATAGATAAAACATGGTTCCTCAATAGGATGAAATTAATCTATAAAAACGCTGCTGTGGCCTTATCATGTGCCTCACTCAGTCCATCGGTAAAGGCCATGAGAGGAAACTCATAACAGAAGGTGCATTTATAGCTCTATTTGCTTCTTATGAAAATTTAATCACAAAAGACTTCTGATTATGTTGCATATAATCAGTAGGAACTACAGGCTGAGTATCATGACTAAAGCATAAAATTATATTTACGCCGCAAAGAAAGAAGATTCGATCGATAGATCAGAAGAATAGAGTACTGCAAGGAGGTGCATTATTTCCAATGTTGCATAAAATGTTTACAACTCTCAACCCAACTGTCCAGGAGGCATAAACGTTATCTATTCTGGTAACGCTGTCACTGCTGAATGAAGAATTTTTGATTAGGAAGAAAACAAAGTGATGAAGGCACTGGAAAACATTGCCATTTACTATGAAAGCCATATTATACAGAACACAGGTAAAATTCGGATATGTGTTTTTCATCTTTAAAAGTCTGGCGAGGACATAGTTTATTATAACATGACTAGCCCCAAAGCCCGTCAAAAATGATGAATTTAACGGAGTGTTATGGTAATTTATTTCTCTGCAGTTGCTTAACTAAATAGAATTATTATAAAATAAAGCTCATTGTAATTTATCCTCCCTTATGCTGCAGAAAAAAACTTCAGTTATCAACTTGGTCCAGGCTGCATTTCAGCCTAACCACAATCTCCACTAATATTGCTACTAGAAAAGCAAAGCTTCAATCACATGCGAATTAATACATTCCCTGTATCGCATGTCAGTGTCATCATGCATCGTGATATAAACTTGATCCCAAATCTACACAGATTCCTACACTTTTCTTTCTTAATACCTATGATGAAGATTGATATTTTAACACCTGGGACAGCTTACATCAGCTGAAATAATAACTTCAGTGAGAACGAAGGATGCTAAAAATAAATCTGAACAACTTACGCTATGCCACGTACTATTTAATTGTGATACATATTTAAATGTGTTTTAGGCCACATATATCGCGATCAATTGGGAACTTCTTTCATTCGAACCATGTAATGATTTTACTAAAAAAACTGATAATTAATATGCCTATTTAAACGCAATACACACTTTTCTTTCAGTGTTCTGAAAATTCATGTCTTAGCAATTTCTTAACTAAATAGAATTGACATAAAACAAAATTCAGTATAAATCCTAGTGCCTTGTACTGTAGCAAAAGGTTTCAGTTTCCATCCGGGTCCAGGTCCCATTTCAACCTAACCACTTACTACTATAAACTTGCCGCCAAGAGAACAATACTTCTATCTCACGCATATTAATACATGCACAGTATCGCGTTTTCGTGGCAATAATGCATCGCGATATAAATTTGATCAAAAATCTTCCAGAGATTTTACACATTTTTTTTATTATCCTTGATTCAGACCGATATTAAAACGTTTGATTGGCTGACACAGTTGCTGAAATAATAGGCTCAGTAATATCACACGGTGAAAGCAAAGGAATTTAAAATATATCTTATAAACTTACATTATGCCAGGTAATATTTGTTTTAAGTATAATGTAGGATGCACAGATCGGCATCAGTGTGCAACTATTTCCGTTTAAACGAATTGATAATTTCAATAATAGGACACAGTTTAAATTATTTTGAAAAAAAAATAAACTAAATTATTCATGCCCTCTGCCGTAACGTCAAATGTCAGTTGTAGTTCTGACCCATGCTAAGTAACAATCTAATCAAAACATTCGCTACATTGATGCTCGAAACACGAAGCTTCTATCTTACATATCTATGGAGAAAGAATTTAAGGAATACTTCTATATATCAAAAGATTATTACGTAAATATAAGCATCTAATGGTTGATATGTCGATTTTAACGCGACACATACTTTTATTTCAGTGATCTGTCAGTTAAATTATTCACGGATGCTTATAAATATTATTAAAATACGTCCATTACAAAGAATAATAATGCAAAGCTTATCGTCATTGCGTGACGCCATAGATTGACGTCATAGGTTAACGGCAGGCCGTGACAGGTGACGTCATACGTGACAGCTTGCTTATTACATTAATAGATAATGTAGCTAAAATGAAGTTTAATAGGAATCAAACTGTATTTCAAACAACACACTGAGCTTGGTAAGCCCGGGTCTGGCATTCGGGAGGACGCGAGTTCAAATCCCTGTTCAGCCATCCTGATTTAGATTTTCCATGGTTTCCAGTAATTACTGCAGGCAAATGCTGAGCTTGTTCCTCTCAACATCCTTAGTCGAGTACCTTCCTGATCCTTTTCTCTAGTTTTTTTCCCACCTTTAATGACTTCGACATGGACTAGGTGGAAAATCATAAGAGAAAAAATACAGAGGAGCTTTTATCTTGAGAATAACGGTTCTTTGCCATAACTCGTCTGCTACCAAGGATGCATCTCGATATGCTGAATTGTTATCCTAGTGACTCATAATTAACCGCCTACGAACGATACCGATCATCCTATACAGAAATGTAAAAGATTCCACAGAATAATGTTCTACAGCTTAACATCTGATTCACTTAACGAATGGATGCCTGCGATCAGTTTAACGGTATCTGCTGTGCGCGCTGGAGAATGATGGTAAACAATTTTCAGATGCCGGCTTTTATCCATGCCCTAATCCGCCAATTATATTTTCCTTTATTTTACATGTGTACTGTAGATGACTATGCTGTCATGCACGACAGTGTAAGAGTATGAAAAAAGTATCTTCTATTAAAAAAAAAAAAAAAAAAAAAAAAAAAAAAAAAAAAAAAAAAAAACTCATGTAATTTAGCGATCTAGTGACAGAGCTTCGATTTCCCGCACAGACAGCCTCTGTCGTGGCTGAACCTACAGTTTAACGAAGAATCCGAACCACTCAACGCCCAGGCCTGACTTATATAATCTAAAACAACTCTTAAAAATTAATGACCCCATCGGTATTTGAGCCATGGACAGAGGACGGAAATTTTGAAGGCAGGTGCCTTAACGAATGAGCTATTCAATTCCCCCCTGCATAAAGTCATATGATAATATTTCCAGAAAGCAATAACGAACATTATATTCACTTGATTTTAGCCGTTGTCTTGGTATCCATCGTTCGATCCAGTAACCAATATCTGCGTTACATTATTAAGTCCTGTCGATCGTGCGTTACTAGTTCAGCGTAGAATTGCTTGTTCATGTCAACACTTGAGCCAATCACGTAGAGAAACATTCAGAGACACGATACTTCCCCAATAGACAATATTAATCAGAAAACACAATAACAATGACTATAACTTTGTTATCTTAATGTCCATATGTGTCTGGCTTTATTTAATAATTGTGCACTAATAGTGCTAAAACATGCCATTAGAGAATAGCAAAATGGCGCCTCTCATTACACTGAAGTGTCAAAAGACATGGCATAGAAAGAAGCAAATTTCCAGATAGTGGAAATATCCCGAAAGAAATGTATACTTACGCCGTGTAGTACAGACGCCTTCTTTTGTACTCTCGTGACTCGTGTGAAATGTTTTCTGGAGTGATTTTGGCCGCACGACATGAATTAACACTTTTTTTTTTTTGTTTGTACTTATTGCTTTACACCTCGTCGACGGCTAAGGTCATTAGAGGCAGGATGGGACTGGGGACAAGGAGTGGGAAGGAATTCGGCCATGGACTTTTTGAAGGAAGCATCCCGGCATTCGCCTGGAGTGATTTGGGGAAACCATGGAAAACCCAAATCTGGATGCCCGGACGGGGATTCGAACCCGCGTCCTCCCGAATGCGAGGCCAGAACGCTAACCGTTCACCCACCACGCTCGGTATGAATTAACAGATTTTGAACGCGGAATAGTAATTGACGCTAGACGCATAGAGCATTTCAGAAATTGTGCATGAATTCAACATTCCTCAGTGTTAATAGCGTACTGTGAATATAAAATATCCAGCATTACTTCCTTCCATGGACAAAGTAGGCGCCGATCACGTCTACTCAGTGACGTATGCGTCAAGGTGTAAGTGTTTACAGGCAACACCGCGTCAAAGAACAGCAATATACACTGCGGGACTTACGACCAACGTATCTGTATGGACAGTGCAACGAAATTTGGTGTTTTTGGGATATGGTTGACAGAAGATCGACGCCAGTATCTCTGTTAACAAAACACCATCAGCTACAGTGCCTATTCTGGGCTTGTGAACATATTGATAGGGTCCTAGATGACTGGAAAAGGTTTCGTGGTTCAGATGGCACAGTGGAAGTTGGTGGTGTCTCCATCGTGGTAGGGACTGTGTTTACATGATATGACTGGGACTTCTAATCCAACTGAACAAACCATTGACTAGAAATGGATATGTATAGTTACTTATAGAACATTTCAAGCTATCCATTGCCTAGACGTCCCCAAAATAATGTACCATATCACGGGGCCAAAATCATTAACAATTCGTATGAGAAACATTCTGGACAATTCCAGCGAATAATTTAGTCAACTAGTTGGACAAGACCGGAAGGTTATTTTGTGTACAACGTATTGCACAGCAAAACTTTCGCAGTTATAGAAGGCGGTACAGGAAGCATGGCTCAATATTTCTTCATGATAACTTTCGACAATTTGTTGAGTCAGTCTTACTGCACTTTGCCGTGCAAAGCCAGGTCTCACACGACTTTAATAGTTATATCCCATGACGTTTGGCATTTCGTTGTATGTAGCTGAAAACGAAACGGTGACAAATATTTTCTTCTTATATCTAATAACGCCGATCGCATACTCCTGAAGACATGAAACATATCAATTGTATAGACTTGCTCCGACGCACATTCGTTGTTATCCCAATGCGTTGTGTTTCAAAAAAGAGAAACCGATTACTATCCCCACTTTCCATTGCATTGTTTTTGGCCGGAGTGCCACCCTAGGAATTCAAGAAAAATTATGTGGGAGAGGGTGGGGTAGAGCGCTATCAAGATTAAATATCATCCACTCAGAGTGATTAAAGGGTTACTGAAATACGTGTATGATCCCAAAGAAGAATCTGTCTGACACTACTGCAGAATACCGGCAGATGAAATCTATTGGCAAGCAACGGAGAAGAAAACTTAGACACAGTGTGTTTCAAAGATTTAATGTTATTGAGAAATATTAGGACTTCCAGAATTAAGAACCTACAGCAACATTTCGTTGAAACTATTACAGAAAACAATGGAAACGGATTTCCGATTCTCGTTTTTGAGATTTAAAAATGATGCGTTTCATTCGTAAATTAATGTATGTCATTACTATACAAGTATACTTCACTAATTCGGCTATCATTGTGTTGAATGAAATTATCTTGATGGCTTAGAATAGTATATACACGTAAGGTCGATTTGGTGGTTTAGTTTAGGTCAGGGTTTCCCAACCTAAGGGTCCACGGATGAAATGAAATTGATAATTACAAAGATGTAAATGGAAGCATTAGAACACGCGAATTCTGGCCACAATATGAGAGATGCAAGTTGAGCTCTCAAATGACAGTACTAGAATAGCCAATTTTCAATTATTATTATTATTAAGGAGTTCGTAGCTAATCTCTAAGGGGTCCTCCTTTGAAAAATGTTGGGAAAGTCAGGTTTAGGGGACTTTCATTTGATTTGCGTGGCGTCTGTATTCTCATAGAAACGTTTATAGGGATAAGATGTGGGAGAGTGGTTTAAGTACATTGCAAAGAGAAGAAGTAGTATTTATTTATTTCTCGTATGCATTATTAGAATAATTACAACTGTAACAAATACAATCTAGTAAAGAACGATATGAGATTAAGTTCAACGATTGCTTCTATAATAAGAAAAACCCGCTGCGTTATCAGCGTACGTCCACCTAGTCTTAGGTTTACGTCACGTGTCAGACATGCCCGACCATCGATAGCTGTAGATTAGTTATATTTAGTGGATGTGTCTCCAAAACCACTGTAAAATATATTAAACCTTTAATCTTATGAGCGAGCGTGGTGGGTGAGTGGTTAACGCTCTGGCCTCGCATTCGGGAGGACGCCGGTTCGAATCACCGTTCGGGCATCCAGATTTGGGTTTTCCATGGTTTCCTCAAATCACTCCAGGCGAATGCCAGGGTGCTTCCTTCAAAATCCCATGGCCGAATTCGTTCCCGATCCTTGTTTCCAGACCCATCCCGCCTCTAATGAACGCGACGTCGACGAGGCGTAAAGCCAGAGGTAAAATAAAAAAAAAATCGTTATTAAATCATATGTAATAAAGTAACTGGTGTGTGGGGTAAGTGGGAAGAAATTTGCTAACTATTATGCATATCAAACACTTTTATTTGTGAACTAACCTTTTAAGTCAATTGAGATTTATGTTTATAGATTCGTAGATTCACTGTCGGGCGTAATTATTGATTTTCAGAACGTTTTTAGATACTTTTATATTTTTTGAATTTTCCCCAGGTATTAGTAGTTTAAAGTGAATGTTTTGTTGACAACCAAAGGCTAAAGATAATTCACCGAGCTGGAAACACTGTAAAGTACCGGTAAGACCTTAGGGTGAAATCCCAGGCTCTATATCCCCATTCTTGACGTTAGGTATCAAGGGAAGATATGACGGGAGCACCGCCACGCACCTTTATATTCCGGAGGAGTTTTCTCTCCGAAAATCATTGTCAACATGCAGTGTGGGCCACATTAGCTCTTCTGGCCGTTCAGTTTCCAAGAGAAATCCTAGTTTCAGCGGCGATTGAAGCTTGGTCGTTCAGACCGTGGGCAGCCGTTATGTCTCCTGAGCTACGTGAACGTGGCCCACAGTGATTATTGTGTAGTTGCTTTAGTGATGTATGAATAATGTTTAAAATACTGTTATCAACTCATGAAATCACACTGGAAAATCTGGATAAGCTGCTTTTCGTAGCAACGTTTGGTTGCATTGAAGCACATCTTGAGACTGTTTTTTGTATTTTACATGCTCTGAGAGGGCAGCTTTTGCGTGATCTCGTGGTTGGCTGTATGCTAGCCGACTTGAGGTGCTATTCGACCAGGATGTTAGCTGGAGCGGACGGAGGCAAGAAGGGCATCTTTGTATAACCAGCTCTAGAGGTAGCAGATACTCTACACGAGCAACACTGCTCAGTTGACAGTTGCCACACCAAAAGATCTCCTCCAACCATTACTCGACCTTGCATGAAGCTTCTCTGTGACCTTCTCCATTCAGCAAAGCAGCTGACAGCTTACGCAGCATCCTTTCTGTAAACCCACCGTTTCGAACTCTGTTTATTACAAACAACC
Source organism: Vandiemenella viatica (assembly GCA_031002005.1). Lineage (NCBI taxonomy): Eukaryota > Metazoa > Arthropoda > Insecta > Orthoptera > Morabidae > Vandiemenella > Vandiemenella viatica. Next base: position 7,718 of record JARYHS010012959.1, on the reverse strand, counting down.
GTTACACCTCTGTGATTTGGCCGCAGTTAAGAATTTCGCATGCTCTACCTACCAAATTGTTTCTATAATTCATAACAAGCCAAGATTATCTTGTTAATTTGTGATTCAAATAAACGGCTATTTGACTTGTTTATATTAAAATAAATAAATCTCTGGACTATTATTTGTGAATTACAATAAATGAACGATTTCTTGTGGTCTTCCCAGAACAATTAGCCTTTCAGATCAATTTTCGTATTGTTAATAATTATATAAGAAAGAATTTATTTGGTTGCAACTTGCTTAAAATAAATCACTCCACCGTCAGAGAACGTTTCCTCTTCTGTCTGTACCAACTATTAACAGCTTACAGAGTGATCTACGAAATAGTGGCAACGACATTATTGAAGCTGAAAGCTATTCCCGTAGATTGTTTTCTGGATAAATATCTATAGATAATAACATTCATTAGATCTTCAAAACAATTTTCTCATTATTACCTACCGTCTAAAGTCTACCATTCCAACGCAATTTCAGTCTACCGAACAATTATCTACGTTCACAAGGGGGCGTCCAGTAATTACGTGAGGTGTTTTTTCGGAAATCTAGACCCTCCCACTTGGTGAGATATGGTGGGACCCCCTCTCCTATGGTGAGTTGAGACCTCCTGCTCGCGACCTCGTAATTTTATTTTGCAGACTTTTTTTTGAGCTCTCCTGTTTTTCAAGGGCGGTGAGAACCCCCTCCCTCTCTCCCCCTAACGTTAGGATTGGCGTCACAAGTATTAGACCCTTTTTTCAACTCTACTGTTCTTCATGGAATTAAAGAGATGACGTGAGATTTCTGTCCACCCATCCGCTTGGTGAGATTTGGCAGGATCCCACCCCCCTCACCAACACGTAATTAATGAAGCCCCCAAGATTATTGCCCAGTACCACAGCAAAAATACATAATGTTTTTGACCGTCATCATCATCGCTGTGGTGCTACTCAGATAATTAAGAACTTCTCATTACTAGCCTATCGGCAATGACTTGCCGCCTTAGCCATTCAGGATTGGCCAGGACAATATCGTCCTCAGTGTTAGAGAGTGTCCATAAACTACGTGGTTCGGTCTAAGGGGGGAGGGGTTGGCTAAAAGGTTACGCTGCGCTACGTGGGGGGGAGGGGGAGGTTCCGAGCCAGACCACGTAACTTTCCATTCATATTATTTTTCACAGTTAGGTCGGCATTACACTGTAAAAGATCTTTGTCAAAGAACTTTGATTAAAGATATTTTATAAAATATTTTACAGTGTACTGGGGCATATTTTATAAAAGATTTCTTTTATAAAATGTAAGACGTTAGCATTACATTTTATAAAAGATTTCACCACCCTGCAAACGTAAACAAAGGAAATGGCGCAAGAGACGTTACCAAAATTGGTTATGACTGCCGAATCCACGAAAATCTTTATTTCTGAGTATAAACAGAAGGAAATGTTGTAAAGTCAGAAACATGAAGACTATAAGATTAGGAATAAAAAGGTGAACACTTACGCATAGTTAATTAGTGCTATGATAGAAGGCTGTACTGTCGAAGACGTAAAAAAGAAAATTGATGTGTTAAGAAACTAGTATTTGACAGGTTTCTGGAATAATAGCAGACGGAATGCGCAGACCAATGCGTGTGCTATATTGCAGAATGGTGTAGATCCACCACCAGCAATCGAGTACAACCCATAGCACATACACCGTAAAAATAAACACTCAATAGTATATTTTATTATTAAGAGAGATTTCCTCACTACAGAGGTTTTTCTCCAACACAACAATAAAGAATTCGGAACATGATCTTGACTTCATCTTCTCAAAATATTCCTCCAGATATTTCGATCGTGTATATCTTCCTCTTCTGCACCAAGTCTTCTCATTGCTATTTGTACACTTTGGAGCCAGGTAAACACGGGCCGTCCTCTTTTCCTCCTTCCTTTAACTTCCCATTCTTGTACCAGTTTTGGTATCCTAGTGTCTTCCATCCTTCTTACATGGCCATACCATTCCAGTCTTTTTCGTTCTATAACATCATACATTTCTTCTTTCACTTCCATTAGCCTTATTATTTCGGTATTCCTTACTTTTTCTTTTCTTGATATTCTTGCTGATCTTCTCCAGAAATCCATTTCTAATGCTTTCAGCTTCTTGATATGTTTTTGTTGATTGTCCAGCTTTCTGATCCATATAAGACTATACTTTCAAATAATGATTTGAATATAATTCTTTTTGTTCTATTCATAACACTCTTGCTCCATAGAAGTGAATTTAGCATCCCGATTACTTTCCGGCCATTAGTAATTTTTATTAATTTCCATATTCGATTTTCCTTCTATTTCTAAAATTGAACCCAAATAGCAAAAATTATTTACCTTTTTAATTTTTATTCCATCAATGTACAATTCATCCAGATCATTAGTAAGATATTCTGTTTTTTTGTAGTTAATCTTCAAGCCCCATTTTTTATATTCTTTTGACAGTTGATTACATATGTAATTTGCATCCTCACCATCTTGTGCTATGACGACTTGATCATCAGCAAATAGTAAATGATGTAGATATTTTCCATCTATTATTTCTAAACCCATTCTATTACACTTTTGAGACCATGTTCTCAAACTAACATATATAAATTTTAAATAGGGTTGGTGACATAGGGCATCCTTGCAGCAGACCTTTACTTGTTTTAAATTTTTGTGATAATCCATGACCAGTTTTTATTTGGCATGTGTTATTTATGTACATTTTTGTATTATTTTTACTAAGCAGTTATCTATATGACATATGTAATGCTTTCCATAACATATTTCTTGGGACAGTATCATACGCTTTTTCTAAATCTATGAAAATTAATCCATATTTTTTGATTTTTCGTTGTATTTTTCCAGAATCTGTTAACGTGAAAATATACATGACCTACCTGCCGTAAATCCACATTGTTCTTCTTGAGTCTTATACTGTGTTTCTAATCTATTTTTATTAGTTTGGCAAAAATTTTCATCAATGAATTCATAACACAAATCCCACGATAATTTGAACATACTTTGCGGTCCCCTTTCTTGAATATGGTAGTAATATAACCTAATGTCATTTCCTTAGGTATTGGGTCTCCATGTAATATTTTATTGAACAATTTTGTTATAAGCTTTACAACTTTATCGCCACCATATTTACTCAATAGTATATATGGGGAAATAATTCTGTTGTAAAAATTTTGAAAATATTGCGGTAATAATTTATTGGACCTATACTTCAGCATCGACCATAATTTTTTAATTTGCCATGTCCTCACATTCCAGCTCTTTCACTAAACTTTGATGAACTTATCATAACAAGTCTCGTAATCCACGGTCTAACCTAAATATGTTAACTTCTGTTCTTTTCTTCAATAAAATACGTATTGTGATAGCTGCACTAACTGCGTGTGCAAAAGCTTAGAAGTTTACTTCATTCATTTCAAAGAACTATGACGAAAAATTTTATATAGTGTAATGAGACTGGAAAAATATCATAAAGTATCTTTGATAAAATAAATATGATAAAATGTTTCATAAAAGATCTTGGACAAAGATCTTTTACAGTGTAATGCCGGCCTTAAAATGAGGTACGGAACACACAGCAGCATGTAAATATTTATTTCCTTAATAAAATTATCTCCGTAAGTAATTTACAATAGTCTGACAAAACAAAACAGTACAAAATGTCTTCTGGATTCAAAAAGGAAAAATGCTATGTGCTACAAGAGGGGGAGGGGGTAGAAGCAAAGCCAAGTGGGGGGAGGAAGTTCACAGGAAGACAAAATGAAAGCTCTCTTATATGGTGTTTCACTGTGTGCACTAATTTATACCCAGAACGACAGCTTGAAGTGTTGGTAAGCAATAAGCATTCCCCCTTACCCGGGTGGTGGTGCACTGGTTCCAGGTATCCTGCCCCGTACAGAGGCAGGCCCGTGTCCCTGGGCGGCAGCCGGTACCTCTGGTGCTGCTTGTTCTGCGGTGGCGCTGGCTGCGGCGGTGGGAAGGTGACCCCAAGGCCGGCAGGTACCGCCACCACTGGCTGCTGGTGGTCTCTGCGCCGGCTCAAAGAGCCCGCTGCAACACACAAGCAGTGCACCCATCAAAAACAAATCAGCCACCTCAATGCAATGAAACTTGCTGCTACCCATCAGAATCCACCTGATACTCTATTGTTATTACGGCAGTAATTCAGACTTCTCGTATGAGGACTACATCGTAATGTACGTTCACGACAGATCGCTAGGTGTGAGAAACATCTTCTCTTCAGATTGATACAGTATTATTAAAAATTATTTCACAAATTTACTGTAGCTATGTTATTTTACATACTGTCAAAAATCTTTACAGTCGTACAGAGAATTTTAAAAACGTTTTTTTGATATATTACAAATATCCCCTCACTGATTCAGCCGCTTTCAAGTCAATAATCATGTTATTACCGCATTTTTGCAACATGTCTATATCGATCTTTTCAAAAGTACTTTTGATGCCAGTTCGTAGTTATGGAAAGTTTGTTGGTAGAGGAAGCTAAACACTGAATGTTTCACATAAACCGGCACAAAAAATGCATGGAGTTAGTTCGGGAGAGCGTGGAGGCCATGATAGGAATTACCGATCATCATTCCCATCACGACTGCCTGTCGCTATCTTTACTGACTGATTACGTAAGCACTTTCATGGCAGTAATTTGAAAGGCGAATGCAAAACTTTTCGAGTTTTCCTATATGACTCTAAAGTTTTCTACATTGTGTCAAACAATATAGCTACAGTAAATTTGTGAAAATATTTCTGAAATTATTTAATTTCAAGTGACGTGTTCTCACACTCAGCAAAGGATTATACTATATTTTCACCGTTTTTATGAAGATACTGACAAAATGGCTTATAGTATTTCGAGCTTACTACCAATCATACTATTGCTTCATTTCCTTCGGCGATAAGATGATTCGCCGAAAATACTTGTAGGTTTTTCATAATGATAAGAATAGAAGACATCTAAAGCAAGGTTATATTTCAAATTTCAGTCCTTTTCTTTGTATAAGACTAGTAAGCGATTTACTGTATACTGTTCAGAATAAGGTAAATACGAGTAGTGGGATCAAAGATAATTAACTGTGGTTATGATGAGGAAGAAATTTAATTTGATTTTATTTTAATTACGATGTAGCACATGCATTTCCCTACACTCCTACTATCCCATTGCATGTTTAAATTCTTTTAGCGTTTCACGTATATTTTTCGTTTTTTTTCTTTGGTAGTTTACTATCCTACCTGTAAATTTTCCCATTCAATTACGCCTGACATCAAGTCCAGCTTGTGGTCAAGGTTATGTCTTCCCTACCATATACTACTCCCAATTTTCCACCAATATACATACATGCCTCATCGCCCATATACGCTTTCTCCTCTCCCAGGAGTCTTTTCATCCGAGTTTCCTTCCATCGACTTCCTTTGTCATATGATTTCATTCTAAGAATTAGGAAACAGTACCGATCAAAAATGAAGTTATGAATTGTACTGAAAAAATAAAAGTGTGTGATTGTATAAACATCGAACATAAAATTGGTTTTGCTAGCAGAAAAAAGTTAAAAAAAACTTCGTTATGATTTCTTCCATAAAATATTCTTGTTCAAAGAGTGGTATAAGTTAGGACACGCAACTAATAATAATTTGAAGATTTACGGCCCGAAAATGCTTAAAGGGTAGTCTGCCGTCAAATAGAGCCAGATATTGTGGGCTAAATTTTCAAATTAAGTTCAGTACAGAGAAATTATATAAAACTGTACAAAAAATTTCATCTCGATGTTCAAAGGATAAGACCGTTTAGGAGTTCTCTGAATTCTTGTTTCTTAATTTTGCATAATACTTCGAGAACATATTAAATGATAATTACAACAATCTTATTTATTTTAGTATAATTTTGGATAGATATCTCGTTCTCATCGGAATAGTCGTTGTATTTGTTTTTCAAGATGATCTATTCAGGTCTCTTGTCACAAACACCTCGTGTTACAAATCTGCTTAAATATGAGAGTAGTCTATAAAAATGACAAAACAGTACTTCAAATTACAGTGATAATTTTGATTAAGGTCGAAAAACCTGAAATTGTTTTTTGAAATTGCTCTCAATTGGGAAGGACAACTCGTGATTAATTCATAATGCATTTTCCGATGATCACGTTGACCTCTGATATTTCGTATGATGATTTGAGAATTTATCAGCATTTTTATAAGCGAAGCTACCTATTAGCAGTTTTTCTAGTTCTAATATCATTAGTATATAAATTTTAGGATTTTCAGAATTATATTCCCAAAATAACCAAAAAAATTCTAAAAACGGCGTAAATTTTATTTTAGGGGATAAAGATTTTTTTTAATTTTAGAAATCATACACATCCAAAATTAGCCTTTATGCCTTTCTACGCGGAACTAAAACCAAATCTGACGTTATTATGAGAGTTTTCAGAAGATTCCTGTACTGACAAACCGACTGGCGTTGGAGGGAACATTTTTTCCCGTATTCGTGCGGGGTGGGTGGATACTGACGCATCCCTCCTGGGGAGTGACAAGACGCAGGCATGCCGACCATATGTGTGGCCCCTCCGACTAGCAATGACACGAGCCTGGACGATCGGAAGCGCAGCTGGAACTTCTACATATTGCTGCATATATTGAAAAATTCTCGAATAATTGAAATTAGCAATGCTCTTGTTCCATTACAGAACGGTATCGTATTAACGCCAAGGTGGATACTAAATGGGATTACCGAGCGTGGTGGTGTAACGGTTAGCGTTCTGGCCTCGCATTCGGGAGGACGGCGGTTCGAATCCCCGTCCGGGCATCCAGATTTGGGTTTCCATTGGTTTCCCAAATCACTCCAGGCAAATGCCGGGATGCTTCCTTCAAAAGGCCATGGCCGAATTCCTTCCCATTCCTTGCCCCCATCCTTCCCCGTCTCGAAAGGACTCGCTGTTAAAAGAGACGTTAAGCAGTTAAAAAAATAAAAAATAAATGAGGATTATTCACCAATAATAACGATGAAAGTTAATTAACCTTAATCTCCCTGCAATAAGTAAAAACATTTCACCATTTACATAAAGTGATTGTCAGTTATCGTAGATGGTATATTAAACTAAATGGCTAGTACAATTCGAAAATCAGTAAAACTGAAGAAAGCGGCTAGCAGGAAGTAAATATGTTATTCACTTTTGCCTACAAGTTGTTCCCAAAAACACAGTATCCAAAAAGAAAAGAGAAAAATGTTTATCCACATTTATATCTTTTCATAAATTGGCTGGATACAAATTGAAATATCATGAAGGATTGAGGCAAGATCTCAGAACGTATCCCATCAGTGAAGGACGCCCAGTCATCTTAGTACACTTACCTTGCTGAGTAGCTGATGTAAACGCTAAACACATCCAAATAGATGCACAAACAATGTCTTCCTCTACTCCTAGAAATTATGACATTTGGTTTCATTTTGACAGGAATAGAGTATAATGCAACAGAGACATTTTCTACCTGCCTAAGTTAAATTTAAAAAAAATTAACATAATTACGGAACAAAGTTAGAACTAGACATTATTTCACCTTACGCTGATTTATTTCGGTTGTTTATTTCATTCAAAGTTCCATTTAATAAGCCTTAAACAGTTTCTGAAATAGTTGGAAATCTTTTTGGTACATT